>JAPYYV010001685.1:0-32076 GCA_030522625.1 Copidosoma aretas
TTAGTTTGCTGCAACTTTGTTTTCTTCTTTGCTCTAATATATATGTATACATTCATGTATAGGCCAGTTATTTGAATAAAAATGTGATTTTACGATTCAATGTAAGCAGCATTATGCTTGATGATACACAAAGAACACAAACAGTAACAGAATTCTTCATGTACCATGTAGCTAATCTTCTGAATTCAGAGGGCCAAGTCACACTGTATTATCGAAGTAGGAAAAACATTATTGCCGAGTAATGGCTATCAGGGCGTCTTTTGAATTTTCAAAGAACTATCCAGTGAAGCTACCCCAGATGCTGGTTAGTTGCTGCTGCTGCAGCTTTTTACGAGTACTTGCTTCTTTCTCTTTGCTGCCTCCTTCGCTCTTGACGCCCCAAGCGTCAAAAAAGTCCGACGATGTGCCAGCTGACTGCTGCAGCTGTCTCTACTTCTCATCTTTGATGTCCAGGGCCTTGTCTATGGTCCTTTGCGCCTCCTTCAGTGCTGTCTTGGCCATAATGGCAAACCCTTAAGTGTCGAACCAACTCATCCTTCCACATATCTGATGATCAAGTTTTATCACTATTTGTATTTTGACAAATTGCAGCACATTAGATTTACTTCCAACTCAGCAGTGGAGGAGCTGTCAGAATTTCCCGACAAATGCAATGTTGGCGTTGCAATTGAAAACACTTGGTTTCCCCTTGACTAGCTAAACACTGCACGGTCGACACAAAAAGCCAAAAAACACACGTCTACTCGTTTTTTCAGTGACATAATGACGTGTGCAATTGCTGCACACACATTGAACTTTTTATTTCATCATGATCAGGTAATGAAATACTTTCTTGCGCTGTTTTTCGTGTTCGCGCAAAAAAAAATACCCTGGTCAAGCATTTGAAGAATATTAGAAGGACAATCGTTTCATGTATAGCAATTTATTCAAAAATTTACAGTCATAAATTTTTATAAATCGTGTAGGGCTCATGCAGCGGAGAATACTGCATTTTATTTTTCGATCATCTTAAGAGTAAATTAACTATTCAAATTTCAATGGATAGGCCGCGCGCGCGTGCATAATTTACTCCATGCAACCGCTAGGACGCAAAGGCAGAAAAAACGAGCAAACCCAAAAGAGAAAGTACCGAGCTCGGGTATAAAGGCGAGCGGCGGCACCAAACGAGTCAGTCTACCATCGGGAGCTTTCACCCGCTTATCGCGGAGATACGGAGTTTTCCCTCTGGAACTTGCACTCACTTATCGCGGAGATATCGAGCTTTCCAGTCATTGTGACGAGTAGTAAACTCCGTACGATTTTTGTGCTACCTAGTACTCGGAAGTTTCCCGGAGTCAATCCAGAGCGACGCATATCAGTTTACCGCCAGGCCCAGTGTGAGTTAGAAAGAGAAGAGCACCGACCATGCCGAGATCATCTGATATAAGAGTAAGCTTAGGAGATCTTCTGGAGAAAGCATGAGCATACTTATTATCCGGTAATACCTGAGAAGTTTGGCTTCGGTGCCACCTACGGATCCTCGATACTCTAGAAAAACAAAGACCACGTGTCTTAGGCAAACGCACTCTAGAAAAAGATTTCTAAATGTTCTCGGACACCCTAGAGATCCTGACACGTGGCCTGTTCTTAGAAAGTGTTCGTGCGTAGAGTACTAACATATATATATGTTTACACGCATTCTATGAACAACCGGTAAATACGAGGAGTTCTAAGAGATTAAAAGGGTTCATAAACATCAATTGGTCGATAGAGTAGAAAGCTTGTATAATAATTTATAGAAGTTGAGAAAGTAGGAAAATTTTTGACCAGTTTAAGGTATATAGAAATCTCTGGTAATCGGTACAATAGACAATTGAGAACATTGAATGGTACGCGCTTTGTTATAAAGGAAGTTTCGTTCAGCGGATATACTTATTTTATTATATTTTGTTTTTTCGACGAATAAGTAAAGATTATATAACTATTTAAATTAATAAGAATTTTGCATATTATTTTGGATTCAGTGAATAAATGGATGGAAATATAAACACATATTTGAGTTTGCGCTAAATTAACGGAGAATATAAAAATAAAAAACGATTTCTTTTGGTTATAAAGGAATCTTTAAACGCTCATTTAGATAGAAACCTTTCCTTTTTTGATACACGCAGGTATGTTTTTTTTATTTTATTTCATACTATTTTCATTATCATTGGACAAACGAGAAGAGGAGTTATTATTGCATTTGGGCATGTAAACAAGGGTGAGTATTATCCTTAATGATCGCGGAAATCCATAAAGCGATCTTTCACTATCAATCACAGTCATATGTCTGCAGTGTGTGAAAGATCCGAGAAGTGAATTATAAATTGATACACCAATAGAGTTTGTATTTGTAAGGTGATTAACTATTTTACTATTTTATTGGCTGGGCCACTAATCCGTCCTCCAAGATGCCGTTTGATTTAATAGCTGTGTATAGGCTCTGAATTTCTTGTGTTTCGCGGTCAGTTACGAAAGTTTGGCGTCACCATCTTTCTGCGTTAAAGCCAGAAAAGAGGGATGCTGCAACTTCTAAAATTTTAAAAGTATAAGATTAAATAAAAATTTATATTTATCCATAGAACCTCGTCTGAAATGACCAATAATGAGAAAATCGTATCGCCACTTTCTTTTTCCATGCCTATACGCACAGTAAAATAATGTCAAACTTTGCTCTTAAAGTGACGTAAAAAATTATTTTATGATATAAATAATTTATCATAATTGTATGTCAACATCAAATTTTTAAAATCAAATAAGTAAGTAGACAGTGAATAAAATGATAATTGAAATAAGTTACAAACCACACTATAAGAGGCAGAGAAAGTCATAGTCTAAAATAGGTAGCTCTTGGCTAGATAGATACGGTGCTTGCCTTACGTGCAAAAGGTCGTGAGTTCGAATCTCGTGGAATTTTTTTTTTTTTTATTTACGAATCGTAATCCTTAACTTTGATTACACATTTTGGAAAATAGCTAATAATAGGAATTCAAATTTACTTTTGGTTAGTTGATTTACTGCACTGCAGAAGGTGCCTATAGAAGAATAACATTACAAGCAAGCTGTAGCCAAAATAGAACCAGAGTTATGTATTTAAAAAAAACTACTCGTCAAGCCTAAAATTACCAAAATTGCAAAATTTTAATACTTTTTAGCGTTAAAAATATTGTGACAAAAATAAAAATATTAAATGACTCTTTTTTATTAATGTAGAACCTGTCAAAAAAGTTTCAGCCAAATCGAAGATAAGTCGGTCAATTTTTGTTTAAATATGTACGGTTTGTAAAAGAACGTCCCACGTATGTATACTCATACACACATGCACAAATACACATTAAATGCATCGTATGTCTACCTTTACCTAGTGCACTCTTGATTACTCTAGAGACTTACTACAATAATAAAATGAGAAAAGAGATTTAACATGTTTTCATGGGGAGTAGTGAAGGGGCTGTGGGGATATTAAAAATGTTTATGATAAGAAGATAAATAAAATATGTTTAAGTTTATGAGCGGATATGGAAGGGAGACGAGGTGATTAGCAAATAAGGCAAGGAGGTGCGGTGGGGGGTGGCGGGTTGTAGGGGGACCAAGAATATTCATAATAAGGGAGATAACGAAAAAATTTTACGTGATTTCGGGGGTGGCGTAGGGGGCTGAAGTGACGTTGGGGGGCGTGGAGAGGCGTGGAGGGATAACATTTAGGGGCTGTGGGGGGCACATGGTACATGTGGGGGGGCTGTGGGGGGGGGGGCGGGTGGAGGGCAAGGGGGGGGGGGGGGGCTGTTGGAGGTCAAAAAACGTTTATAGTAAGGGAGAATACAAAAGAATTTACCGTAATTTGATGCGAGAGCTGTGGGCTCACCGTGGGGGTGCCGATGAAAAAATGTGGTATGGCGTGGAAAGAAGTAGAAAACGTTGGGATGTGAGGATGAGTGAGGGGCAGCGTGGGGAGGGGCGATATCGTCAATAAAAATCTTACATAATGGGCGTCTTTTTAGCGCATTTTTACACAAAATTGTATTTCAAAAATTTTCAGGGAGGGGGGGGGTGTGAGGGTGGGCTATTACTTACGCCGCACACAAATTAACTATATATTATAGGAATATATATACATATATGCTAGTAAGGCTTCGTCCTTCTGCGCGGTCCGCGTGCCAACCCCTAATTTTTAATATGTATACAATAAATCTTGTTAATAATTATCATATAAATATAATTAGGGTAACACGTTTTGCTTATTTATTAACAAAGCTTGAAATATATTTATTTATCAATTGAAAAATAAAAATTAGAAGATATTTCAATGTTTTTTATGAGTATTGTAATTTTTTTTTTCTTATTAATATACTACTTTAAAAAAATTTTTTTGTAAATCCTGTTGATTTGAAAATTAATAGAACAGAGGAAAAACGGGTGCTTAGCCTAGGACATTGTACGCATACACAGACTTGTTTTATTATGATTTTAGATAACAAATAGTCGAATTTAACTTAGCACGTATTACCGAGCGCACTTATATAGAACGCATACAGACCTTTTTTTTGGGTCAACTTACTAGCTCTAGTTTTAAAAAATTACCAATTACTTTAAGAACTTAGAGAATAACTATAAAAGCTATAAGGAACATACTTAATACAGTCTTAGTGTAGACTTGCGAATAAATTATATCTTGTATATATTGCTTTGATAAATTTTAGATACTTAAATTATCAACTTAATTCCGGCGATTGAAAGCAGTTATGCTTATGACAATTTTTGCGCACTATACATGCATATTATACAATTGCCACTATTCTATTGAAAAAGCTTCTATTATTTCTAGTGATCTTATGATAAGCAATCAGCCAAAGCGATTCCATACTTTTATATATATTTTATCAGCGAGAATCAGAATATTTTAAAATTGTGAACAAAATTTTACCACGCAAATTAATGGTATGTAGTTGTAAATGTAATTCAAAAAATTTATCTTAGACTTGAAATACGTAATATTAAATTTTTTTTTTTACAAGTGAACTTATTTTAACACACGTAGTTGATGCAATATTAATTTGAAAAACATTCTTTTTATGATCTACACAAAAAAAAATAGCATTAGACACATCTCATTTTTCTTAAAGTTATTAGTATTAAGAGAATAATTACTTAAAAATATTTAAAAAACTATTAGAAAAATTTAAATAGAATGATTGTTATTTGTCAAAATACCAAGTATTTTTAATTATGATTAAAATCTTAGCGTAAGCATTATGAATTAAAGGCATCACAAGCCCGCTTTTGTCTTTGTACTAAAGGTAAATACCCTTTACTACCTCGGGCACTTTTGCAACCCTGGTACACCCTTAGTAGACAAAATAAGACTAACTGCTTACGTCCATATGACCAGAACTGTGAGCCCGAGGGCGCTTCCAACGCACATTTGTGACAAAAACTACTGTTAATATAGTATTCTCTGTCTTACTCTAAGATTACGCAAGAATATTGATGTTTTAGTGAAGATGACTATCTTAGATAAACAAGATTATTTTGGAACTAACTGATCATCATCAAATCTGCAACCACACGGGCTTAGTCTGATCACTCATTATAACTAAGATCTTTGTACGACTAAGAGCATGGCGACTTATGTTCTTCTTATCAGCTCGCCCTAATTATTGTCATGGCTTATATAAGATGTTATATGAAACATTGTGTGCCACTATATGGACATCTACTATTCACCGGCTTCCCCTGCTTTTTGCTATATTTAATAGATGTCTAATTTGCTAATCCCATTTAGTAGTATGGAAGACTGGAATATTGAGCACTCGACACATAACGATTGATTTAATATTATGAAAACCTGACAGGCCTGTTATCGACTAATACAGTAGCTAATTTGAAAGACATCTTGTATTTTTTGTATTATCTAATACATCGTATATAGTTTGGTCTTAACTAGCAATATGGGAACGTTTTTCGACCTGTACTAATATTCTGTAATACCATTTGAATGCTTTAGCAATCAGTTTTAATTTCTCTCATTTCCTTTTTTTGAGCAGTACAAACTATAGTTAGTTGTTTGGCTCGTTGTTGTCAATTTTTGAAGATAAAGTACTACGAAGGTTTTCTTTTCTGTATGCATTCGATATGCTATTATACATTTTTTTTCAATTTCTGATAACGCGAGTGATAGTGTACATAAGCACGAATAATACTGAAGATAAACTGTATTGGTTGCTTTGTCAATTTTATTCTTCCTTGCCTTCTATATACATAGTCCTGTTTAACATTGCATTAGGGTTCATTGTAAAATGTTTCGTTCAGAATCGACAATTTTTCAAAAGTATCACATTTTCTTTCCTCTAAATTAGAGGAGAATGACGTTTTACCATTCCAAAAATTAAATTAGCTTATATTACATAGTGCATTTATATAGAACATAGACAGTATAGTTTTTTTTTGTTAATCTACTCGCTCTTGTTTTAAAAAAATTACCAATCACTTTAAGTACTTATAGTACAACTATACACGCTATAACGAACATACTGAACATATTGAGACTTGGATAAAAATTTTATCTTATCTATTGGATCAATATAAAATTATATTGATAATAAGATTGGTTGGTTAATCTCGGCGATTATATGCATTTAGGCTTATGACATTTTTGGCGCACTATAGACACATTTTATATAATTTCCCCAATTTTCTTGGAAAAGGTTCTATAGTTTCTAGTGATCTTATGAATAGTGACCAGCCAGAGTGACTCCATACTGTTTCCAACATTTAGACAGCGAAGATTAAAATATTTTGAAAATGTGAACAAAATTTGCCTACACAATGAATGGTAAAAATTATTAAATGCAATTTGAAAAATTTATCACAAACTTGAAATATTCAAATTTTTTTTTTTTTTTTTTCTAGTCAACTTATTTAATTATTAAAATAATAATATTTATTGTAATTTTCTTGCATGAAATAATGTATTAAAGATATAAAGAGTAAAAAATGAGACTTAAGACCATTATTTGTTTATACTTTAAGCTATTGGTATACTTACCGTTTCATAAATTAGCAGGAAAAATTTCTGTCACAGATTTAAAAACAGTTAAAAACATTACATACGATACTACCAAAGAAACCGCTTTTATTATTTTTTGAGTAGAACATGATTATTAAATAGATATTATTTTCGAAGAAGCTTGTAAAGTTATGCCACCTTTTTGACTTTGAAAATTTTTTGCATGGCTTGTTATGTCTGAAAATTTTTTAGGTCAAATTATTTGGAATAAATTTAAGAAAATTTTTATAGAAGATTGTAAAGATGATAGAAATAAAGCTCTTCCACATTTAGACGAAATTTTGATGTATGTGTGCATGTTTTGTAAAGATCGAAACTTTCCAGGACCAACAGAATGGATAGAAATAAATTTCTATAGTGACATAGATAAAATTAAATTTCGTCAACATAAGTTCCATAAAATACTTTCAGAAGTAAGCAATGCTTATAAATGTTATTTTTCAAAAAATATGATGATTTAGAAACAAAATTTTTTCTGTCGATGGTCCTGTTGGATCTGAAAAAACATTTTCATACAAAACATTAACTTACTCTTTCTTATCAATTGAAAAAAAAATTTTTAACATGGCCTCGACAGGAATTTCTTCTATTTTATTTCCTAAGGGAGGGACTATTAACAAAACTTTTGGACTCCCTTTAGATTAAGGTACTATAGAGAGTTTGTTTCTCCAGTTTGAATCAGACAAAAATTAGGTAAAGTAGATATAAATATTAGGGATGAAGCTTCTATGATTTCAAAGACGGCATTAGAAATATTTGATAAAACTTTGAGAGATTTCTGGGATGATTAAAAATCTTTTGGAAATATATCAATAATTTTAAGTGGGGAC
The DNA here is from genome assembly GCA_030522625.1 of Copidosoma aretas. Lineage (NCBI taxonomy): Eukaryota > Metazoa > Arthropoda > Insecta > Hymenoptera > Encyrtidae > Copidosoma > Copidosoma aretas. The sequence continues at coordinate 7,918 of JAPYYV010001685.1, forward strand.
TATTGTCAAATTCTTTCAGTAGTCAAAAATAGGAACAGGATTGATATCATCTAAGGAACTATAAAATATTGCAATCTTTGGCCAATAATTAATATTTTTTACTTCAAAACTAATATACGTTTTATAGACCAAAAATTCTTTTTACCATTACTGTACATGCATGAAGGCAAAATTAAATGTTTTAGAATTACTCGCACTAGAGAACATTTGGGTACCCAGTGCCACCAATGTAGTAGGTGGCCGAGTGCCATGGCTTTGAGTGTTGCTGCTTGCCAGTTTTGGGAGGTCAGAGCTTCCAAATAATCAAGAGACAGCCTGTCTTGTCTTATAGTACACGGCAGCTTTTTAAATTCGTGAGTATTTCCACTTGGTCATGAATGACAGCTGCGACTCTGGTTTTAGACGGTAAGCGTGCCAAACGCTCTAAACAAGCTGCACGTACGTACATGCACCTGTATACAAAACATATGAGAGTGTATGTTCATCTTATTGAAATAAATACTTTAACTAAGAAAAAAAATTGCGCAAGGATTATGCATCGTTTCCGTGAATTTTGTACTAGGATTGGTCTGCAAGTGGTGTTATTGAAGTCATGGTTAAAAAAAGTGTAAATATACTTAAATTTTAAGACTTTTAATAAGTGAATTTATATTAACTATTCATGATATGGCCCTACAACGGGATTTTTATTTTTTACTTGTCTAAATTAACAAGGTGCAACTTTCAGTAAATCATCGTAATCATTAAATTTTATTTTTTTAAGATCATAAATCAAGGAGGCATAATAATGTTCTATAAAAGAAATTTCTTTAATAATCTCAATTAAAAACACAATTTTTTTGTTGTATTTACACTTTTTTTCAGTCTTACCCAATTATATTTCGCTACGACTCATATCCGTGATAAAAACTCAGTTTTCATTATAAGCGTAATGTTGCTTTGAGAAATTAGTGTAAGGTTATGCTGACGCTCGCATATTATTTGATTTTAGTGATCTTACCGTCTAAAACCCGGGCCACAGTAGAAACTCATGACCAAGTATGCATACTGACGACCTTATAGAGCTTCAGTCTACTATGAGACAAGGCAGGCAGCCTATCCATTTTTTGGGAGCTCTGATCTCCCAAAACTGGCAGGCAGTAGCACCAAAGCCATGGCACTCGGCTGCTTACTACATTGGTGGCGCTGCGTACCGAAATGTTGTCCAGTGCAAGATCGGAAAACAAATGATTTATGTTCGAAAGTCTTTATTAATATTTATAATCTAACATTAAGTAGTGCTAAATTAACATCCTATAATGAATACACACATTTTTAACAAAAACTCTTCGAGTAGTATGCCAGAAAAGTTTGTTATACTTTACAGTATTGATTATTGAACTCACAAAAGAGTATATACAACGGCGAAAAATATTTACAGAAATTTTTTAACAGACAATTTAGATAATATTTGAAAAGGTCATTCGCCACATTAATCAAATTTAAAAATGCGTGCTGTCATGTTATTAAGAGATTCAAATATATCACAAGGTCATTGCAATGGTACAAGATTAAAAATTACAAAATTTTTTTAAAGCAACATAGAAGCCGAAAGAATATTAGGAGAAAAAAAACGGAAATCAAGAGTTTATTTCGTCAACAACACTGAGTACAGAAAATTCTTCGTCACTGTCTTTGACATTGAACAGAAAACAATTTCTATTTACGTAAGCTGTCTCCATGACCATTGATAAATCTCAAGGCCGAAGTTTTGGCACCTTAAGGTTATATCTTAAGAACGCGTTATTTTCCCATGGGCAATCGTGTGTAGCATTACAAAAATGTGAGAACTCAAAAAAAATATTATTCAAATGGAATTGGAAAACAAATTGTAAATTGAAACCGTTGTTTGGAGGAAAATTTTTGAACAAAAAGTTTATTCTTTTGGGAATTTTATGCAATCGTAGTTTTACGTAGAATTATAATTGATTACGCTGGATATTAAAATCTTACAGATACGAAAAGGCTACGATTAACTTTTTTTAAACGAAGTTAAAGAAATACGACAACTTGACTTAGTCTGAAAAAAATTTATTTCTCTTATTGTTTTACTTCTAAGTCTTTGTTTTTAGACAAGCAAAATCCATTATTTTATGGTAAGAATTACTGTGGAACATTCTCAATTTTTGTATCATTAAAAATACGTTAACAATCAGTTTTGTTCAGAAATATCATCCTGAAAGTCAAATCTTATCAATGTCAAACGTAATAGCTGAAATTTGCAAGTGAAGAATTATTAGAAACGCATGAAAAAATTCATACACAATTTATTTTCTTTGTAATTTATGTAAAATTATTATAATAGTGTGAAAATGTATGACTGTATCGATAGACTGCATATATATGTATGTTAGTTAGTAGCGAGCAGCAGTCGTCTAGAGCTATACAGTTAAATTCTGTACAGACAGCCATGGCGTGCATGCTCTGTTATATTGTCGTATACTCCTCATTCTGTATTAGTCAGCATCGTTACTTAAAGTTTACAGTGTATTCAAGTCCGTGTGAAAAAAGTCTGCCCTGTGTAATATACTTTTATAAATAAGCAGCTACCGTCTCTTTTATTTCACGCCCACACACCCTAAGGTCAAGAGGTTATGGGACCAGCACGCTTCCACTGCGCATTTTTTTGAGTGCTCTATTTGTGTGTGTGTGTGTGTGTGTGTGTGTGCGTGTGTGTGTGTGTATGTGTGTGTTACGCGATAGTGAAAATAAGTCAGGACCTCGATGCACTATTTTCTACTGATGGAAAGCGGCACGAAGAGGTGCCAAGCAGCCCAGCGTCAGAGACGGCATCGGCGACGGCTCCGGTAACAGTGCCTGAAGGAGCGGCATTACTCTCCGCACCATCTGAGACGTCAGGGACGGCTTAGAAGCAGGTGAATGACGGCAGTGGTAAGTCTCCTTTTCATATAGGGGAACACAGAGTCAGTGCCACGATGGTAAATAGTGTGCGGAGGATTTTTTTGGCGTATTCTGAGAATTTCAGAACATTCCCGTCCACACATGGCATCGGAGCGCTGCAGGCGTGTTCAGCTGGATCCGAGAGAGAGCAACAGGAATCAGCAGACTATAGAGGTCACTCTCTCTCTCTCTCTCTCTCTCTCTCTCTCTCTCTATTTATTTCTCTCTCTTGCGAGTCTGTGTTTGTTTCTCTCCCGCTTCAATCAACTTAGAGACTGAAGAAAATCCCTTTTGCATTTCCACGTGATTTTCGTTGTCTCGGCTGTTGTGTGCGCGCGTCGCTTAATCCTTTAGTGATGACGAGAGTTTGTTAGGTATATGGCAGAGTAAGACAGATTGACGGGCAGACGACGGCAGATAGCTCTTTTATTTAACTTTTACTCATAAAAATCAAAACTCTGGGTGTCCTGCAAAATAGAAGGCAGATGTATGTTGAATGAAAATGTAAATAAATAATGTCTGATAAAAAAAGCTGCTGAATTGAAGTTAAATGGACACTCAATGCGTTGTCGAAAAGTTGAGGGCATAAAAGAAGACAAGAGGAGAATTGCATGCTGCAAGTTCAAGAGAGCTCAGCTCTCTTTCTATATTTTTAGTTTTTCCCTTATTACGATCGTATTGTATCCATGCTGTGCGTCGCGGATTCACCAACGGCTGGCATAATGGCTCTTCCCCCTCTTGCGCCTCCTTTGTTTTTCCAAAACGGTGCAAGAAATACAGGTTGCATCTAGTTTCGGCTGTTAATCGCGTGCTTTACTGTTTTGCTTATGTTTCAAAGGTAGAATAAGGACTCTGAGCAATCTACAGAAACATTAAAAGCAGATACTATTTAAAAGCTTTAAATTTAAAGATAGATTGACCTGTGAATTTAGTTTTCCAAATTTCTGATTATCGGACGATCGATAAAGCATAGAGAGCCTGCCAGGGAATCCCAAACGACATTTGATAGATGAAAATTGTGTTTTCCCTCTACTGCGCCTCTAATCGTATCGACTGTCATGCACGTGTCGCTAATTTTTGGTTGTATTAAATGGCAGCTAGACAAGCTAAGAAATTTGAAACAACAGATGACTGTTCACTTAAATCCTTTAGAAAAACTAAAGCTCTGGGAGATGCATGTTATTAAAGGCAGAAATATGAAATAATACTTTATTTTGAAAGTTCTATAAGAAAGTCTGTTTATTAAACCTCTACACCTAAGCAGAGTGAAAAATCGATACAATGTCAAGTGTCTGCCCGGTAACTTCATCACACACTGAGTCATGTATACAAAGTCAGAACGTTGTGATGTTAGTTGACGGAAAAGACGTCAGTGGACACACAGTGCATGAAAGGATTGCCTTTGATGGTGCATAAGTGTGCTTGTGTTTTACGTTTTGCTGCGACGCGTGCAGTCTCGTGGGGCTTACGTTCGGTCGCGCGGGGCTGCGCGGCTGCCCAGCATGCAATTGTGCTTTGCGTTTAAGTACGAATGCATGCACTGGGCCTCGTTGACTGAGCTTGGCTTGCGTTTGGTCGGTTCAAGTTGGCTCCCTGATCATTGTGCACTAATTATCTTTTGGATTTTCTGGCTGAGAGTAATGTCCTTCATCTCTTCAGATTCATCGAAAATCAAGGAGGGACAATGAAGATGTTCAGGGATGATGACGAAGATTCGGAATCTGCTCGTTCTAAACCAGGGTTGAATAAAATGTCGGGTGATGGGAGAAAGTCAGTTTTGAAAAGTCTGAAATATATATTAAAAAAATATTATAATGTAAAATATGTCAGTTTAAATAGATTGAAGGATATAAATAAGTCAGCAAACGAAGCAGTTTTCGGTCTTGTATTGAGCATAGCAGAAAATTCGCACATCAAAATAAAGGATGTGGAAAAGTCAGTTTTAAAAAATTCCGAAAAATAAATTTCCAAGTCAATAATGACAGTAAATGTAATATAAAAATTTTGACGTTAATATCTTAGGCAGACAAATAAACTATGGGAATACGTCAGAGCATAAAGCAGTGCCTGTGTTTTCCGTCGCACACGGTAGAAAGAAAATCTTACATAGAAAGATTAGGAGGATCGAAATTCAATGAAATAAATACAAATAATAAACAGGAAATAATAGAAAGTTATTATTATTTAGATAAAAACATATTGACAGCGATTAGGATAATGACGGCCACTTTAGCAGAATCTTAAGAAGAAGCTAGTAGTAGATAATAAAAAGGCAGCAGAAGAAAGGCCGGAAGCAGAAAAATAAATAGAAGAGCTCAATCATGTACTCAGAATTTTCGATTAAAGGCAGTCTCTGCTGAATGAGAGAGTTTGTAAGCTCGAGACTGAGCTCGAGTCCGATATTTCTCCTTCCTCCATGCCAAGATCTGGCAGAATGAGTTTCGAAACTTTGTGAAGTAACTCTTCAGACAAAACAAAGGCCGATAATTCTATCAAACTCAGTGCAGAGATTATCACGACGAACGTCCCAAACCTGAAATGTCAGAAAAACAAAAATGGCAGGCTGCACGTCAACAGGGTTTCGTTTGCTCGGCCTAGATCAAGCAAAGTTTTACAAAAGTCAGGACGTCAGTTTTAACGAATATCTGGTGTATGTTAACGTGTGCAGTAAGGACTAAATTTAAACAGGAAAGTGTGATTGTGGATTTAAAACTAGACGAGTGGTTTTTGATCTTTAAGGAAGAAAGGAAAGACACAAACATCGGAGGAAGAATCTCTTACTGCATGGAGTAACTAGAAAGGCAAGAGATCAAGAATACTGGATTAAGGCTACAAAGCATAAACTTGACCGGAAGGCAGAAAATAAAGTCTGGAGCTTACTAAACAGACCCATGACAATAACAAATGGTAGACGTCTGATCATGTGTATTTTCTGTTAGATGCTTAAGTTAAAGGTCAATTCTGGAGGACAATAGATATAAAGCGCGGCTGGTTATTCTGGCTCTGGTCACTAAATTAAATTTTAATGCTTGACAGGTCGGCGTAAAGGCAGCTTACCTCAATGGTACTCTTGATATCGATATATACATAAAGATACCCGAAGGCTTGGACCATTTTGTTCGGGATCGACAAAACAAAGTCTGTTGATTAGTAAGGCCTCTGTTTAGCCTCAGATTCAGTTAAAAAATGATAGGTCAGATTATGATCCCATCAAACTGAAGTGTGTAAGAGAATGTCTGCAAAGTAAGTCTGAGATGATGGATCTGGGAGAGGTCTAGTGATTTCTAGGCATCATAGCCGGATAAATTGAGAATTTTGACGCTAACTTAGTCAATCTAAATCAGCAAAATCCTGAACATGTTGGGGTTTGCATACATGAAACCAAAGACTAACACCTATGATCACTGATCATGTGTACTAAGTCAGAAAATAAAGCATACAGAACAATTAAACAGGCAGAATAACTTGAAGGAGACTAAATCGGCAGTCAATGTACTCCCACCGCAGAGCAATCGACAATTCGTTATATGTTGCCAACGCGGCATGTCTTTAGATCAGTTATGCAGTAAATGCTCTAAATTGCCATCAAACAAGTCAGATTTCTGAAGACTGAACTACGATCAAAAGAGTTTTCCTACATTTGGCAGGAAGGCAGATCAATTTTAAGGCATCCAGTTACGCCAGTTAAGAGGAGTGTAAAAGCTCTTAAACGAGAAGTGGCTGCACGGTTAAACTCTTCGGAGTTCCCGTGGTCCAGTGAATTTATTAGACTTATGCACCGGGCTAGATACAAGACTTTGAGTTAAGTTTGTAAGAAATCAGAGGCAGTGGACAACTGTCCTGAAAACGTTCAAAACAAATTTTCTGTTCGGCTGGCTTGTAAAGTGGTAATAAAGCAGTTGTGCTGCAGGTAAATGACTGAATTTTGCTAACAATAAGTTGAGGTATGCACTGCTCCTGGTTAGGTGGGCGTCAGATAGCTGAAAATAAAATAAAAAATGGCAAATATTTTAACGAAACCCCTACCGATCGAGCTCCACGAAAAATTTACAAACCGTATTGCAAATAACGTCTGTAACTCCAAAAAATAAATAATAAAGTTGTTTTGGTTCAGATAGGAGATAATGTGTCTGTTTCATGCACCTCATGGTCAACAAATGGAAAACAAAAATTATTTACACCATATTAAAGAACGTAAAAAATAGAAAAAAAAATTTAAATGTACAAAGTGTGATAGTTCTTTCTAAAGAATTGATTACTAGCGATGTCATATAGAATGCCGCGAGAAAAACGTTGAAAAAAAAATTTCACCAAATTTTGGTAAAGGTTACTTAAGAGTTGAACACTTGAAAAGACATCCAAAGTTATGTAAGGGAAATAGAAAAAGACATCTTATTTCAACATAATAATTAGGTGTGCCCTTTTTTTGCATTTCATACATTAATTTTATTAACGTATTTTTACAGGAGCTGATTCCTGATTCTATTAAGTATAAAAAAGATCTAATTGAATATATCATATAGTTTTATGGTTTTCGAGAAAATATTGGCCATCTACCCCGTTTAAAATATGATTGTTTTTTTTATTATACGTGTCAATTTCATCCTTATAACAATTGTATTAAAAAATAAAATAGAGATAATAAGGAGCGGATACGTTCGGTAGGAGATGAATAGAAACAATTTTTATGCTAGTACTTGCCCTGAAATCATACAACTTTATAATATAGGAATATATTCATTTAAATGCTATAAGATCTTATTTTTACTTTTTTTATGACTTATTTGAATTGGACTTAAATTTTATACCTCACTTAAAACTCAAAAACCTAAACTTTTCTAGAAAGTGTGACTGAATAGTTCATAAAGCTAAGAAAGTAATACTATAGTCAAAATCCACGTAGAAACAAAATAGTTGTTTGAGGGAGTGGACAAAGCAGGGGGAGTCTGGTGTGAAGATATAGGGGATCAGGGGGAGTAAAGGAAGTGGAGGGATGTATACTTCAATTTTCGGGGACAAATCTTACAGAAAAAAGAAATGAAATTTACCTTATTCAGTAAGGGAGCAGAGGAAGCCGAGGAGGTGCGGGGGGAGTCAGTACTCACCCTCAAACTATACAACTGTCTAATATAGGAAGATATATCGGCTATATGCTAAAAGTATATCCATAGCTATTCTACGAGTCTATCTGGGGACGTACTTTGAGGCTGTTCCAAATAAAGTGATATTTGAGTGTCGCACGACACAACTCAAGTTGTCATTTGGAATATTTGCGTCAGCATTGCTAAAAGGTACGTAATTCTGAAAGTACTTTTGAGGCTTAAGGCGCAAATCCTTTTGGAAGTCCTTACAGAATCTTGTGTCTTTTAGCATTGCTGGTTCGCAATAAAAAGGTGTCACGAGACACTCGATAGCAACGAGATGAGTACTAAAGGTAACTTGAAGATGATAAATCGACACCGACAATATTATGTGTACTGGTTTTATAGTCTTATATGGTCATCCTAACCGATACTCATAGTATTGCTGGTATCTATTTGTCATCTTAAACATACTCTGTGTACTTACCTTGATGTGATCGAGTGTCGCACGCCATCTTTTCATTACGAATGTTCCAAATGACAACTTAAGTTGCGTCACGCAACACTTGACTGTCGCTTCATTTGGTATAGCCTCTGCTTTTCTTTCTTGGATATTTGTATCAGGAAAAACCAATTTTTATTTTTAAAGCCTCTTATGGTGTCTTAAAGATAAGAATTTTTTTGTCCAGATACATACGTTGAAGCTGACAAAGTTACACGGTACGGCCCCCAAGAGCTAAGTTTACAATACCTCCGGCCCAAGCCAGCGCAGTCGACGGGAACTTTAATTTTGCAGTCGTGGCGCCACAAGTGCATACGGCCAGCAGTAAAGGAGTAAGTCATCCTAGGCAAAGCCGTGAATGGTACACGGATAATCTGAGGCTTTTTCACTTTTGACCGTGGGTTGTATACGATTTTTCATGCACCATGGCATGATAATAAATGCTTTAAATGAACAACATAGTCTTGCAATATTTCTGATAACTATTTTGTTCCATTTTCTTTCCATTATTGAATTTTTTCTTGTTTTGGGCAAACACAATTTTGTTTTTTGCATACTTTATAAAACATGACCAAGTTCCACAAATAAAGGCCATCCAAAATAACGCAAGTACAAGAGAGGCACTACTTACATACATGATTCTTTTAGCGTTCCCTTATTTCACATAGCGTCAACCATATTCTTTCAAACGCTCTCATGAGTCCAAATTTTATTTGTTGATTGTATTAAATACTTCAACCTTGTTTGGTTACAGACAGAACGTGCGAAAAAATATGAATGTCGCTAGGTAAAGATAATACATTTATGATTGCTACGGTATTTTTTTTTCTTGTTCTGCGTTGATACATGTCCTAGCGACTCTTATCAAATAATAATACAATACAAGAGAAAAAACGTTGCACATAAAGAAATTCAGAAGTCAAGACATTATGCTGCCTAAAACTACGCCAAAGAAACATTTCGACTAAATGGATGGATCAACAAACAAGGTAAGACGGATACATTCTAGCTTTTTATTTTCAGTTCTGCATTCATTTTAACTTTTTTTCAATATAACTGATTCGATTACTTACAAAATGTAGATCAGATTACACCTAAAAAGAGAAATACTATGGAAGGCCAAAATGGTGAAAATAATCAATCAACAGAAAGGTAAGCTCATATGCAATGCCAGTACATCACAAAATAAAGTTAATAACCAAAATATTGTTTACACAATTATTCATGATTCGCAGCTAATAAGTGTGAAACTATTATTACTTTAAATGATACTGCAAGTCAGATTGACAAAACTCATGATGGCTATAATTATAAAGTCTGCAATAAATTTCCAAGGTTAGTATTGTATTCTTTAACATTGTAGTGACATTAGTTCTATCTTCTTTTCTTAAATATTGTGTGTATTAGTCACTCAAAACATACAAGAAAATTAATCAAACTTTACACAAAATGTGCATTGTGGCTGAAGCTGATGTTGACATTCTTTAAAATGAACTAAAAGTAAGTGTAGTACAATATTTGTCAGTTACGTTTTATTACAGTCCATTTCTTGTACATTCTTGAGTTAAAATTGCTCACAATTTCGCTTTTTTTTTAATAGCAGAGGCAAAACTGTCTTTCTTGCAAGAAAAAGAAAAACAAGATACGAGACTTGGAAACAGAGGTTTAGAGAATGAAAGAGCAAGAAAGAAATATAGAGGAAGATTATAGACAATAAAGAGATTGTCGTATAATAAAAGAAAAAGATTTACAGCGAGACCTTGACAAAGCTCATGGACAAATTGTTACATACAGATAATCACGATTTCGCTCATAATATAGGTGATAAAAATAGAAAAACCATTCCAAATATTATTACAATAAAAAAGAAACAAATAATACGAACATTACTAGGAAAATAATAAAATAGTACTATTTTTACACACTTATAAACATTATTATTTAACTACAAATAGCATATCTCGGAAATAAAAATATAATGAAGTCTCACTTATCTTTGTGAAGCATTAAAAATAGTCAATTATTTAAGTACAAATTGTTTTTACTTATAGTGAAACTGTAATAGAACGATTATAAATGTTTACTAGTACATAGAAGCAAAGGTTGAGAGATAATTTTAAAATTTTGTTATTCAAAGAACAAAGTAACCGTCTTTCTAATTTATTAGACCATTACAATGATCTTTTCCATACGTCTGTTTTTATTCTATTTTAAGGTCTTAAATGATGTAAAAAGATGTTTCAAGCGAAAAGTACTATTCATTTATGATCATTGTGTGCAACATTCTTCTAGAGTTTATTTTACAAAGAAAGTCAAAAACTTAGATAGCATATGACTTATTATATAATAGCCTCATAAATAAAGGCGAGACGTCTAGAAATCTCTTTAAGGCTGAATTTATTCAATCTTATGACTATGAGTACGCTGATCAAGGAAAAAACCTTAAAATAATTCTAAAAGTTGCAGTTTATGACAAAAATCACGTTTTCATGCGAATTTGTTCGAATACCGTTAATGTCTTAAACACAGTAATCTATTGTAAAAAATCGTTTGCACCAATGATAAGAGTGGAAAAAATTCATAAAATAAAATTCTTACTTCTACAGCGCACAGCATGAAATTTTACGAAAAACATTCGAAAACATAAGTATTTCCCCCTTAGTGAACAAGGAAAGGATTTATCTAATAGTGTACTATATGTTTGTTTTCTTGACTGCAGATAACTATTCATACTCTTACGAAATCTGTACCATCACTTAAAATTTATACTAAAAACACAGTGGTATGTCAATAAGTGAGGAGACGATGAAAGATAAAATTGTCAGTACTTTCTGGTAAAGTGAATTCTTTAAAGGTACCGGTGCTAAGCCCATATTATATAGGTGGACAGAAGTGATTATTATAGTTCAGGTGATGGCTAATTTTAACAAATATGAAAGGCAATCGACATTCCCATGAATACTGATATACATGATCCGATAAGATTGTTGGTGTTGTAGGTTACCAGAGCGTCAGTATGAAGTAAGAATTTTCTATTGTACTTAAATTTATACGTCTTCTTGGCCCTTGTCTATACACGCCTCCCCACTCGCATCCAGTGATGAACATGATTGCTGGCTGTGCAACTGCAAAACCCATTAATACGTATTACAATGATCGTAACATGGACTCGTTCATAAGCATTGCCGCTAAGCCTTATAACAAGGTATGAATTCGCATACCAAAATAAGCATTAACTTATTTCAATGTATCTTGAAATTCTGTCCAATCATAAAACAATATATAGATGCTGGTGGTAGGTGGATCCAAGCAAGTCTATAAGATCGCACTACTGTAACTTGGTCCCCAATCCACAATTTACCGTCACATGCGAGTTTTACATGGCTCATGCAGATAACAAATAATTCATGACTATCTTCAAAAAAATAGGTCACTCTTAAGGTTATGTGCTTGATAAAGAGCCGACGAAACAGACAGATATATATTAAAGACACATTTAAATACTTCTCGGACCCTCACAGCGAGAATGCTGATATAGATGTTCATTTTGTTTCTGCCAAAGAATCGTGATGAAAGCCAACTGAAGTCAGCGACCCTATTGCTCACCGAGTCAGAGCTGGTGGGCAAGGCCACAAAAAGATGTGAGTGCTGACTGTGATCCCGAAGATAGAGAGCAGAAATCTGCCAAAGGTGGTGTAAAAAATTCTGTTGCGAAAGCAGTAGCACAAGCAGGTCTAGTACTAAGAGGTTAGTAATTTAACTTTAAAGCACTTCAACACCTTAAAAATTTCCACAAAAACAATAATGTCATGATAATGATAACGTTGTTGATGACAATAATGTTGAAAATGATAATAGTGATGTTAATGACAACGACGATAACAACGACAGTGAAGATGACGACGACAACAAAAGCCGATAACGATGACCATACTAATGATGATAATAAAGATACTAATGATGATGATAATGTTAACAATAATTGATAATAATGATGATGGTAATGAAAAAGATAGGTATAATAATCGAGATGATGAGGATGATGAGGACTATGATAATAATGCTGATGGTTATGATGAGGCTACTGCTGATGATGATGAAATTAATTATATTAATGATAATAAACATGATAATGATGATAATAAGAATGATGTTAATGATGATGATGATGACAATGATGATAACAATAATAATGACGATGATGATGACGACGATAATCGCGATGATGACAACGACGACGACGACGACGACGACAAGTGAATGACCATCACAATGACGAAAGCTAAGACGACAACGACAACGACAACAACGATGACGATGTCAATGACGATAGCAATGATAATGAAAATGATGATAATAATAATGATAAGAACATTGATGATTGCAATGGCTATAGTGATGTGGATGATGATAATAATCATAATGATGATAATGATAACGATGATGATGACGACGACGACCATAATGCTGACGAAAATGATAATAACGATGAAAAATAAGCATAAATATGACGATAATGATGATTATAATAAATACCATGGCGATAATGGTGACGGTTATCATAATAAAAATTATAGTAATAATTATGATGATGCCGATGATGGCGATGACAATAATGATAACAATGATGATGATGTTTATAATAATGTATATGATCATTATGTTATAAAGGATAATGATGATGATGATGATGATGAGAATGATAATGATAATGATGATAATGATTATGATCAGGACGATGACGATCTTTATGATGATGATAATAATTATGATGATGATAATGATAAGAATGATGTAAATGATGATGACAAGAATGATAATGACGACGATACTGATGTAAATAATGGTGATGATGATTATTATGATGAAAATAATAAAAGTAAAGATTTTGACGAGTTAATGTTAATGATTGTGATGATGATAAGGATAATAATAATGTTGATGATTACAATAATAATGATGATGTTGATGGCAGTGATGATGTTGCTAATAATGATAATGATGATGATGCTAATAATGATGATGATAATAATAATGATGATGATGTTGATGATAATGAAGATAATAACAACGATGATGATGGTTATGACGACGGCATCTAAGATAACGATGCCGATGAAGATGACAACAATGATAATGATGATGACGATGATAGTGGTGATAATGATGATGATGATAAAGAAGATGATAATCAATATCATGAGAATATGATGACGATGATTATAATGATGACAATAGTGATAAAAATGATGGTGATAATGATTATAATAATGATGATAATGATACAAATAAAGATAATAACGTGTGTAATGTTAATGATGGTGATGATGATGATACAAAAGTAATATTGATGCTGATAATGATGGTGATGACGATAATGACGTCTATGATAGTAAGAATGCTGATCAATATAATATTGACGAATATGATGATGATGATAATGATGATGATGATAAGAATAATAATGATAATAACGATTGTGATGACGATAATGATCGTGATAATGACGATAATAATAACGACGGCAAGAATAAGCATGACGAAGACGACAACGAAGATTACGATGCCGATGGCGATAGCAAAGAAAAAATAGTGATTACGATGTTATTAGTGATCCTTATTATGAAAATGATGACGATAATAATGATGTTAATGATAACGATGCTGACGACGATAACAGTGATGATAATAGTAATGACGATAATGGCTAAATAATAATAATGGTGTAAATAAAGATGATGATGATGACAATAACAAGAAACACGGAACAGATGAACATAATGATGGTTATGATGATAAATACTACATCGATGTCGATAATAATAATGATGATGAAAATTTTCATAACGGTTAGGTTATGGCCGATGACGATAATGACGATGACAATGATGATATTAATGATGATAATGGTGGTTTTAATGATAATAATGTTCATGATGGATATGATGATGATAATGATAATAATAATGATACTGATACTAATAATGATGACGACGACGCTAATTTTGATGATGTTGGCGATAAGGACGGCGACTTCGACGACGACGACGATGATGATGATGATGATGATGATATTAAATACTACAGTGATGATGATGATGATAAGAATGATAAAAATTTGTATAACGATTAGGATAATGCTGATGATAATCATGACGATGACGATGATGATGATAATAATTGTGATAATGATGGGGATATTGAGGATGATAATGATGATGATAAAACGTTGATGATGATAATAAGGATGATAATGATAATGGTGGCGATGACAATGATGATAATAATGATAACGTCGATAATAGTGATAATGTTAGTAATAATAACGATGGCGCTGATTATAATGACGATTTAAATAAAGATGATGATTACGATAACAAAAATCACGAGAAATATGGAGATAATGATGATAATTATGATAAAAATTACAGTGATGATACAAATATTAATAACAGTTAGGATAATGACGAGGGAGATGATAACAATGACGATGACGATGATAATAATAGGGAAGGTGACAATGTTGATGATGTCGATGATGATTATGACGATAACAATTATGATGATGATGATGATGATGATGATATTGATGATGATGATGAAAATGATAATCATGATCTTAATCATGACGATAATGATAACGATGACAATGATTATTATAATGATATGGATAATTATAGTGACGATATTGATCATAGGGATGATGATATTGCTGATAATTATGATGATTATAAACTTGATAATAATGATTATGTTAACAGATATATTGATGCTAAGAATAATGATGATGATAATGATTCTGACAAGGATGGTTATGACGATGATTATAATAATGATGATTACGATGATGATTATAAAAATGATATTAATGATAACGATGATAATTAAGATGATGACAATAAGAATAATCATAATATTAATGTTGATGATGGTAATGAAGAAAAGGTTGATGACGATGACGATAATAATAAAGATAATAATAAAGATGATGTGGATGATGATGACCATGATGATTATGATGATTACAATTAATGTTTACGATCGTAGTGATGATTGTGACGAGGATGCAGATGATAATAAGTATGATGATCATAATGATGATATAGATGATAATGTTGATTTTGATAATTAAGGTATAGATGAGGTTAATGACGTGGACGATGAACTAGATAAAGATAACTATAATTTTGATGTTGTTGATACTGAGTAAGAGGACGACGACATCGACGATTACAATGATGATGATGATTTTGGTGATGATGGTGATGCTAATGATGATGATGATGATGATGATGATGATGATGATGACGATGATAATGATGATGATAATGATAATAACGGTGATAAAGAAGACGGTGACAAAGACGACGACGATGATGATAATTATTTTGATGACGATGATAAGGATAATGATTATGATAATTATGAAGATGATAATAATGCTGTTGATGATGGTAATAAGGATACTATTGAATATAATAATTACGATGATTGATGAAGGTAGTAATAATATTGATAACGGTAATTACAATAATGATTACACTAAAGTAAGATTGTGGGCGATCAGCATTACGACATAGTTTGTAACACCGCCGCTCCGAAACCTTCAGCAATCGATTCTGTCAATAAATTTTGTTGATCATCTTTTCGAAATCAATACGCGCTGGAAGGCTAAGTGTTCAGCAATCTTAACCATCGGGTTTTGTTAAAATTGAGTAATATTTGGACTACGTCGATTGTTAGGTCGAATACCAACTTGATTCGCCCTTGTTAAATGCGAGAGTATGAAAGCCTTATCTGCGTTCCATCTTGTGCCTTTTACTGTTCTGTCAGGCAATATCTAAGTAACTGCAGAGATTTGAGTGCTCAATCGCGACCTGACTCAACGAAAGTAAGTCTTTGAAATCTTTGGAACCACGTTTAGTAAGTGTAGGAAGCACTGTCCATGTCGCTTATTCTTGACTTTTAACATTATAAGTAGTGTTAGGATTCGTTCTGCTGAACAAGAGTAAGACTTCAGGAACCTTTTGAGCTGCATTCAGTCAGAGTAAAACAATCCAACGCGTTAATCTGATTTCAAGAATTATAAGTAGTAATACTGGATCTTGGGTGAGCGAAACGATCCGTAATCTTAAAGTGTACGTCAGAGGAGCGGTACAAGCAGAGGGACTGTCGAAAAGAGTCTCCGACGTAAAAGAGCAGCCTAATACCTATCTTGCTACGGGTGTTTTCGTGTAATTTAAGATTAGACGCTACGATCATCCACGGAAGAACTTGCGACTGCATTAGCACGAACAGCGGTTGAACTAGCGTTTCCTGAGGAAGTTTAAGTGTAATTATTGTAAACAAACGATAACTTTAAGGGGTAATTATTTATATCCGCGAATCCAAAACTCTTACAAATTTATGTATTTTACATTTATCTTGTATCCGGTAAAAATTATACTTTGTAAAATTCATTTTAACTTATTAAAGTTATAACATGGTTATTAACACGACACCTTTGGCATTTAAATCATTTCTGTTTAAATTACATTTGAACATATAATACATTCAATTAACTTTAAAGAGTTTTTATTGACGACGAATACTTTACAAGGACGTACGATAACAGACGGCAGATGTATCAAGTGTAGTAGGTCAGTGTTCGAGTGCTCGGTCTCGTACCACACACTTATATTCACTACATACGCCACCTACACAGCTCGACGATAATCCTACACCGTAGAGTCGAGCTGACGACTCTTTATTAAGCATATACTAAGTGCGAGCAAAATAAGACTTTGGAGTCGACGATTGGTTCTCAACGAATAAAATAAATTTATTTGTAAGTCGAATTCATGACGTCCTTCCTTTATCTCGAAGTGCGGACATAAAAAATTGGCATTCCTTGTGGAAAACTAGTCGATTTTGTTCTTGCTTAATATGCTCATAATAATAAAATAACCAATCGTTATAAAAGCTTGTAATTTTCCTTCACAAATTTACACTTAATAGATACCAAAATGAATAAAACTTATGATGAAATTCTTGCAGTAACTGATCTCGCTAAAAGAATGGAATTGTTGGAATCTTATCATAAAGCAAAGAAAGCCGAAACATTATTGAAATTCCTTGAATTATCTCGTAGCGTTGCCATGAATAATGCAACCCTGCGAATTAATTAGGCTACACTACATATCAACTTTTTTAGCGGCCAAAATACGCCACTTAGAGATTATTTACAAGACATTGAATATGGCAGGTCCCTTATTTCAGGCGCAGAAGAACTTATGTTTATTCGAACCATTATATCTAGTTTAAAGGGCAAAGCAAGAAGCTCTTCGGATGGGTTAATTTTTTATTCATTGGATGAACTTACAGAACATCTAAAACCTCACTTTGCTTCATCCAAGACTTACACTTAATACATCTCGGATAGAAGCAATTTACAACTAAAACAAGGAGAGACTGTTCGAGATTTTCGAAACGGGCACGGTGCTCGTCACTCGGACGCTACGCCGAGCAAAAATTAGAACCCGCGTCCACTAGTGAACTCGAAATCGTATCAGCTTGAATGTCGGTTGCAAAGAGCATCGGTAACGCTCCATCAATAAGACTAGAAGTTTCGCAGCTAAATGAATATGAAAATACTTTCATCTTAGATATAAGTGCCCATGTTAACGCAATAAAATATTTATCCCTCCACCCAAACGCTGTGATAGAGAAAAGCAAAAAGTTAGCACTTACTGGGTTAACATCTCAAAATTTATTAACGTTGGGAACCGTCACACTAACTATACTTGATAAAGATTACACTTTTCATGTGTTACCTACTGAAACGAAACTTAGTAAAGTGGGAATATTAGGAAATATATTCTTGTCAGAAGAGCGAGCCCGGCTTTGTTAAGATCTGAAAATCAAAATTACCTTGTGTTTCGGGGAATGTACTTATCTGACAACTGACTTACGACAACGAAAATTAATAGAATATCATAATAGTCTTTTTGTAGGCCACAGAGGTATGACTAAAACTTATAGAAGAATCAGGAAACTTTATTATGGGGAAGGTATCAAAAATAATGTTGAAAATTTTATAAGAAAATGCAAAATTGTCAGGAGCAAAAATAAGTTCGTATAAAAACTAAAAAACCTACGATAATCACCGATACAACAGCCGAGATATTTTCTAAAATTGCAATAGATACTGTAGGCTCTTTGTCAATAACAACATCAGGAAACAAATATATATTGACTATACAATGTTTGTTCTCAAAATTTAGCGTGGCAGTGGCTATACCCGATATTAAAGCAATCACAATTGCAGATGCATTAGCAAGAAATTGTATAGCCCTATATGGAGTGACAAAAATAGTGCTTAGCGATGATGGGCAAAGTTTTCGAAATCAAATTTTGATCGATTTAGCACAAATCTTTGGGTTCAATTTAGTAACGACTACCCCTTACCATCCCCAGGCTAATGGATCTTTAGAACGTAGCCATGCTATGCTTGCTAGTTTTATACGCACTAAACCAAATGAATTAGTATATGGTCGAAAGGCTCGAGCTCCATACCCATTTCCAAATCCCGATCCATTTTCAGAACAAATATAAACTTACAATAATTATCTTATTGATCTTATTCGTTGCATGCGTAAAAAGCATAAAAAAAGCTCATGATGAGCTTATTAAATGTAAATATGAAAGTAAAAATTATTGTGATGGACGAGCTAAGTCTCAAAATTTACAAATTGGTATGAAAGTCTATGCAATAAAAAAACTACGTAAAGGAAAATCGGATAAATTTTATAATGGAATTTTCAAAATCATTATTATGAATAAAAACAATAAGCAACTTTAAAATCAGAAAATGGGATGTTAATAGTAAAACATTTGGATAAAATTAAACGCTATTACGGAAGAGACCTCTCTAAAGAGAAAACTCTTGTTACAGGAAATCTAGACTACTCGGAAAGATGAATTTATGCTGCTTCAGATCGGATCCCTTTCTATGCAACAGTTTTTGACACCTGTTATACAAGGATCTACGGATTGGCTTGGGATGAATTTGTACAAAAATTACGAAATTCCTAATGATCCAGGAATTTTATTACGAGTATCAAAATGAAATTTGAATTATTCGCACAGAGTGCAGAATAAGTATTATTCTAGATTGTAAAAATCTTACGAATCCACGTGATGATTTGAATGAACAAGTTGATGAATTAACTAATCTTTGTTATCGTAAAACACATGCTAATATATAATAATATATGTGATAAATAAATACCAGTATCTCATTTAAATCAATTAATTAAAAGTATTAATTTCCTAAGAATTGAGCTTCAACAATTTTGTATGCCAAACATCGCGACCTTTGATTCCGATCCGAATAATTTTAACAATTTAAAAAAAAGAGCTGCTTCATTAGAAATAATAGGATGGGTTTCAGAAAAAGCGTTAAGTCCGCTGACTCCAAATTCCTTACGTTCCACTCTCATGGCACTCTACCTGCACGTCAAAAGATAAATTCACCAAAGCAAGGGGATATACTATAAACTGTCGTATATATATTTTAGTATACGTTGAAAATTTAATTGTGAAAAAAAAAAAAAAAAAAAACTAGATTGATTAAATTATGTTTGAACACTCAACTCCAGAGATAAAAACTAATGTTCATCTTGAATACACTTTATTCTTGTTACTAGGTCTGGAAAATAAAGAACCACAACCGGAAAACTGGGTTTTTTTCTCTTTTTATTTATAGATAAGATTATCATTACATTTTCATTTTTCTTTTCTCATTTAGTGGTTCTGGATTGGGATCATACTCTCACACTACATTACCCCCAATAGAAATACTACAGGAAGCATTTATTGTTTTCAGCAAAATGATCGAATGCGTTGATAAATCCATATCGATATACGTGAAAAGGGTTTTTAGATCATATATATCTTCTTCATCACCACAGTTTATATTGGACAATTTGGACAGCTCCCTTTGCAGGATGCGGTCATAATGTACTTTATGAATTTTCTTAGCCCACCCATTGTTTATCTAAAATAAAAAAGGGGGTTATAACAAAAATGTATCTATATATATATTCATACATAAATATATATGTTATAAAAATTATTGTAATTATTTGATACCTTAAACATTTTTGGCTTTTCTTCTGTATACTCTTCAAACCTTTCAAACTCGGAAATAATTTCTTCTTCAAAAAGTTCTAAAAAATTAAGAATATTATATTTCAATTGTATGGGTCTAAAAACTCCGTTGATCTCTTTTAATTACATTCCCTCCATAAATTTATTGCGATTTTTTTTAAAAAGATGATAATCAATACGGTTTACCACGAACCTGTCTATCAAAATGTAAAAACAAACAATATTACCATACATTTACTTACATTTAGATTTATTCATCATCACTTACCCCTACTCGCCAAAAGCCATTCCGTGAACGATATAAGGGTTTCGGTCGTAAGTCAGCCGATTTTTCCGTTGTTATGAAGATTTCGTTGGACACTAGGTTGAGAAGCCTTTCTTTCTGGGTGTATTCCATTAAAGACACCTAGAAAAAATTTTTTTTTACCAAAATACCAGTAATGTTTAAAAAAAAAGGCTACAAACAATCTACTCTGATCACCAACCAATACGAGATACATTTATTTTTTTTATTTTTTATGACTATATGACTTAGGACTGAATTTGTTTCGCTCATTATTTCTATTCTACCTCCGACGCAGGAAAAACTTTGCAAGATTGCAATTCTTTTTATGCACTGACATCTACACACACAATTAAGCGCTATCATTCATGAATTTTTTTTTTTACAGCCAAGTTCTTATTTTTGAGTACAAGACAAATCAAAATTTTTTTAAGACATTTATTTTCAACAACATGTAGAGTATTGTAAAGATAACATTTTGGTCAACGAATCAATTGATTTTAAGATTTTAAATAATATGATTACTTATCATTACAACCAAAATTTTATCTCTAATATCTCTGATTTGTAATATTGTATGACTTATTGTCAATTACGAATATTTGTATTTTTCGTATAAATGACCATATGTGATTTTTTTATTTGACGTGATGAATTTCTTCTTATGCAACAATATTAGTAGTTCCTGATGTAAAGTGATGATTACATTAAATTCATATAAACTGTATTATATTTATTTATGTAACAATACTTACTTATGGTGAAAGTTATTTTTCTATTCTTCTGTTTCCTGCTCCTCAACTGATACAATGTAAAAATATAAACGTTAACTATGCTTGGGCTTTTGACTGTATAATATTGACTCAGTATTACAAGTGCAATACCAGTGATAGTGATGTGTTTTGTGTGATAACGCTAACCAAAATTTCTTTTGTGCTGTTACTTCAGACAATACCTCCTACTTCACTGTTGTGAAGCATGATTGGTACCGTAATAATGTCGCATGTAAAAAGCAGAGTTACGAACCATCAGTACTGTAAGATACGCCTACACCAAGCATCCTATCACCAATCAACATGGCAGTGGCAATGCATACGATTGTAATGAAATACCTACTATCACTTTCATTGCTTATATGCTATAGTATGGCTGAATGATACCGGACATCTACCTTGGCCGCTTAGATTAGGACGAAGGCCGTACATAAAACTGGCGTGGCTGAATCACTAAGAAGTGATACCTAGTAGCATACAGTCCAGAATATACAAAATTACAATAACTGTCAAACAAATTGTTATTAATATACATATAGTCAAAATCTGAATACTTTTTCTCGAATATTACTCAATCGACTGCCAGGATATCATCACATCTTTTTATCTGGGAAGATTGTTACAAATCTTTATACACGACACATGATTTATATGGTTTTCACTTTCTCTATTGCCGGACGGCAATCAGCTAAGGGAGGGCGTGTTATATCCTGTGCCATGTATCTAAGTGAGAATGCGAGCGATCAGCATTCAGACATATTATGGTCATGTATGTATTTTGTATGTGTGACTATATTTCTAACTCCTTGTTATTAACTTTAAATCTACCTTAGTAAGAATGCGGGCGATCAGCATTACGGCATAGTTTGTAACACCGCCGCTCCAAAACCTTCAGCAATCAATTCTATTAATAACGGTTGTTAAACATTTTTTCGAAGTCAATACCCGCTAAAAGTGCAAGTTTTCAGCAATCTTAACCATCGGGCTTTGTTGGAATTGAATAATAACTGGACTGCGTCGATTATAAGGTTGAATACCAACTTGACTTACCCTCCTTAAGCGTAAGAGTATAAAAGCTCCTCCCGCGTACCATCCTGCGCCATTTACTGTTCTGTCAAGCCAACTCTAAGTATCTGCAGAGATTCCCGTTCTCGATCGTGATCTGACTAAACGAGAGTAAGTCTTTAAAATCTTCCGAGCCGCGTTTACTAAGTGTAGGAAGCACAGTCTAACTAGCTAATTCTTGACTTTCATGATTATAAGGAGTGCTCAAATTCGTTCTGCTAAACGAGAGTAAGACTTTAGAAACCTTTTGAGCCACGTTTAGTCAGAGTAAAACAATCCAACGCGTTAATCTGATTTTGGGAATTATAAGTAGTATTACTGGATCTTGGGTGAGCGAAACGATCCGTAATCTTAAAGTGTACGTCAGAGGAGCGGTACAAGCAGAGGCACTGTCGAAAAAAGTCTCCGACGTAAAAGAGCAGCCTACCACCTATCTAGCTACAGGTGTTTCCGTGTAATTAAAGATTAGACGCTACGATCATCCACGGAAGAACTTGTGACTGCACGAGCGTGAACAGCGGTTGAACTAGCGTTACTTGAGTAAGTTAAAGTGTAATTATTTAAAACAAATAATAACTTTAAGGAATAATTATTTATATCCGCAAATCAAAAACTTTTACAAATTTAGTATTTCAGATTAATTTTGTATCCGGTAAGAACAATACTTTGGAAAATTCATTTCAACTTATTAAAGTAATAACTTGGTTGTTACCACGACACCTTTGGCATTTAAATCATTTCTGTTTGAATAACATTTGAACATATAATACATTCAATTACATTTGAAGAATTCTTATTGACGACGAATACTTCACAAAGACGTACGATAACAGACGGCAGATGTATCAAGCGTAGTAGATCAGTGTTCGAGTACTCGGTCGCGTACCTTACACATATATTTACCACATACGCTACCCACACAGCTCAAAGGAAATTTTACACTGTAGCGTCAAGCTGACAAAATTTTAAAAAGCTTATACTGAGTGCGGGCAAAATAAGACTCTGGAGTCGACGATTGTATCTCGATAAATAAAAAAAATTTATTTGTTACTCGAATTCATGACGTCCTCCCTTTATCTCGAAGGGCGGACATAACAATGACACTGATGGTAGTGTTGCTAATGATGAGTAGGTTGATGATGATTACAAAATTGACTATAGTAGTAATTATGATAGTCATGATGATATAAATGATAATCGTGATAAAGATACTGATAACTATGATGGAGATAATGATAGTGATAATGATAATGATGACGACGACGATAATGATGATCATGATGATGATAATGACGATGACGATGATGATGATGATGATGATGATGACGATGATGATGATGATGATGATGATGATGATGATGATGA
>JAPYYV010001686.1:0-29445 GCA_030522625.1 Copidosoma aretas
TTTCACGATCCTGTTTACTCATTGTATCTGCCCCGTAGAATTCTAATGAGGGATATGGCCCTTTGTAATGTAAATTATCTTTAGTTACGAAAAAATGAGAGAAATATCCTTTTTTTATTTTTTCAGCAAGGTTGAACGTTTTTGGCAAGTCCGCGAGCTTCATAGGTATATAGTTTAAACTATCAATAAAATTTGTTTTTCCCATTGACATATAAATAATGTTTCTACCGTTCAAAATAACTTCGGGTGCGATTTTACTATCATCTACTATATATTTTGAAATAAATTGCGCGTCAAAAGCTTTAGCGTTATGCGCTATACATATAAACGACGAAAAAGTTTTACTATCTTTTTGTAGAGCAAAATCAACAAATTTTTTAAGGCAATCTTAACCCTCAAAAATTAATTGCCTTACACCGAAAAACTGACAAAAGCTATATATATTAGCGTCGATTCTTTTATCTATGCACGAGTCGCAACGTACTTGAGCTACACAAAGAATTGGGATATGTATATGTGTGTTTTTTGAATCATTTGAAGTTTGATTTTGTCTTGTTTCGAAATCATAAAAAATAAAGCAATTTTTTTTTTGTGTTCTATCCCTACATTTTTTTACGATTGGTTGTATACTGCAAAGAATGTTAAGATCGTGCACGCTTCTACATTTTTTGCAATTTTTTTTCCCGCATTCATGACGACCTTCAGCATTGTTAATTACTTTGTCGCAAGTTTTGCAAAATTTAAATACATTGCATATCGTTCTTACAGATAGTTTATGCGATTTTGTTCGCGTAAAAGAACTTTTCCTTTTATGCTTATAAAAAGTCTGACGACCATAAAACTTCCTTCCGCAATCTTCGCATAATACTTTTGCATCATTACTATTATTTTTACAATTTGATGACCCGTCGCATGCGGGGAAAACGAATATACAATTATGATCACCTACAGTCACCTACAATTATGATACCTGTAGTTCTTGTTACATTAAACGCAAAAATACATCGGCTTTACAGCTAGTAAATTTCTAATTTAATTGTTATGACGTAGGTTATCATAGTACATAATATTTATAAAATTTTTGCAATGACCCGCACCATCATTACGACCATGGTGCAGCATGTCTGAACGAATCATAATCAAAAATACGAATGCATATATTTCTTTCTGTAAAATATTGCTGAAATTTTTAAAATCATAAGGACTGTATCCTCGGATGTTTTCTAATTCTCTGTTGCACATACGCATTAGAGCAACAGCTTCATTTTTTTGCTCCCCTTCATTTTTTTTAATTTTATTCCAACGCTTAACCCAATCTGAGGAATCATTTTTCGCGGTCAAAACCATACCACACGCAAGCGCTCTTGCTAAACATGGATTATCATTATTCTTTATAAGCAAGATACCTTTTTTGCTCAAATTATTTAATGCGGCTTCGGATGCACCCCATCCTTGCGGTAGTTTTATATAAGTGGCTTTAACCGATAAAGTTTTAGCTTTATCAAGTGTACGCTTACTTTGATCGATTTTTTCGCATAACGACCAAATATCTTTAAATGTAAGCTGCTTAATTAATTTATAATAAATACCTGCAGACCCTTCCGTTAGTGCTTCTGAGCATAAGTCCATACCGACTAAATAATTATTGGTCTTGTAATTGTTTTTAATCACGTTCAAAAGGTCTTTCAAGGCATTTTTAAGCCATTCGATTGGGTCTGCAGTTTCTAAAGGTTGTAAGATTTTAAAATTTATCGAGCGACACGTTGCTTTAAAGGACTTGACATATTCTAAGCGGTCGCTTTCTATAACCATGCATCGGTTACTCTTAACGGGCCTAGATGTTGTAAGTGCGGGCGTCGCTACAGCAGTATGATGGGTGATCTCTCCACCGTCTTGATACTTCAGTTTTTTTTGTTATTGTT
The DNA here is from genome assembly GCA_030522625.1 of Copidosoma aretas. Classification (NCBI taxonomy): domain Eukaryota; kingdom Metazoa; phylum Arthropoda; class Insecta; order Hymenoptera; family Encyrtidae; genus Copidosoma; species Copidosoma aretas. The sequence goes on from JAPYYV010001686.1 coordinate 1,923, forward strand.
GTTGCTGCTGTTGTTGCGGTTGCTGTTGTTGCTGTTGTTGTTGAGGACCTACTTCTAAAGACTCTCGTTGTGCCCCGCAACCTGTATAAATACCAACCATATTATATAGATTTTAAAAGTAAAGTAATAATGGTTGTATGATTATTTTTACCTTGGAATGTTTTTTGTTTCTCCGTAGAAGATTGTATTCCTAATTTTCCTGGCGTTGTCTCGTTTGAAAATGTTCTCTTGTTAGCGAGATCTACCGGTTTAATATTTTTAGCTGTACCAAAAATCCATAAGTCAAAAACTATTCTATTCTATATAAAAACAAAATTATAAGATAATTATACCATTACAAACTGTCCAGCTTTTATTAATGTCCCGTACCCACGACGGTCCGGGTGCTGCCCCCAAGTCATCATCAGAGTCTATGTTGCTTTCACCTACAATAAAAATGTTACGTCACAAAAAATAGTTATTTGCAACACATAGAACGTTTGTTTGAAGAAAGAAAGTAATCTCAATTCATCTTACTTACTAAGTGATATGGATAGTCCAAACTCATATGAAACATCCAACATAACTTGAACAAAAACAGTAATTTCTGTAGAAATTTGGACTCGGTAGAGAAGAAAAAATTGTAAGTTTTGAAATTTCTATAACAAATCAAAAAGAAAAAATATTTGTTTGGCGGTGTTAAAAAGTTGTGATGCAACCTACGAACATCATTGTTTAATATAGAAAGATATATATTTCATAAATATATACCAGTGACGATTCGTCCCCCTGCGCGCTCTGCGTGCTAACCCCCGAGCCCTGATAATTACTTTTAAGTACTTTATTTTTTAGTAACTTTTTCTAATAATAATTTATGTTTTAATCTTTATCGATAAAACATTTGAAATATAGAGCAAAAGTTTTTCAAGATAAATCGATAAAATATAAAACATTTAAAGATACTGCGATTGCTATGCATAATAAAACACAATTCTCACGAAGGCTTTTCCCACTGCACTGTTCTAAGTTCATAGAATAAGTAAAATCCTCTTTTGATAAGCTGAAGTAATTATTTATTGACGTACAAAACAAGAGAACTTTTTTGCTATAAAAACAAATTATTATATAAAATTTTGCAATATGAAATAAGTGCATGCTCTTTATTTGAAATGAAACTTTTGGAAAATAAGTGTCTTCCATAGCTTCTCGTCCTATTTAATTGTTTCAAGCTTGTTTTACTCCTTAAATGATATCAAATAGAGTCATCGAAGAAAATTTTTTTAAATAATCAACGTGTGATGAGTTACGTGCAATCGTTTGTACGAAAATGAGTTTATGATGTGAACATTTGCAAATGAGCTATACGTGGAAGCTAATAAAAGAACTAAAACATATTCTAATGTACAAGTTTGAAATAATGACCGATAAAACTCATTTAAATGAAGAAAAATCATCAAATGAAAAAAGTAAAACAGGTGTATAAGTGCAGTGTACTTTGTTGTCCAAAGCAAGAGTGGGTCGTATTATTTACACCTGAAGGCTAAAAATAATACTACAAAGTACTCAACAGCTCTTAACCAGTCGCAATGTATAACCTGACTGAACCTACGTCGGCAAAACAATGCACATAAAAGATTTTTTTGCTGCAGAATGCATAATTAGCAGCAGCTAAAATCACGTTTTCAATGTACTTTAACGATACACCTGCCAGGTAATAAATAAAATCCATACTAATTATACAAAAATAATAATTATGTTTTATATATATTGTATTTGACCCCGCACGTTTGACTGCTCACTTTACTATAGGTTTTTACATGAAAAACTCTTCATCACACATCGAAAGTCTTACATGCTTCCTCTGATGCTAGGCACAAAATGACTCTTAAAATTTCCAAAGAAATTATTAAAAACTATTCATTTAACGTTGCTTTGCATAATAAGAAGAAATGAAACCGTATAAGAAAAAACGAATAGGGTCGTGGGACCCCCAGTAAAAATGAAGTTTCCGCGGTACGTCTAGGGAAATGTAATAAAAAATAGTATTGTAATGACCAAATATAAAGCATTGTAGTAAAATATTAATTAACAATAAGATGTAAACGGCACCTGGCAAAAAAACCTACATTGTGTAATATCACCAGTCATCGCAATAATAAATAATAATCAGACAAAACAAGCTTTAAATGATGAGATGTACAATTACAACTGAATTATAAGAACAAAAATGTTTTGTTCGACAATTGAGTTACTAAATTGTATTTAGAAACATTTTCATTTTCCACAAATAAAAATTTTTGTCTCAGGTTTACTCTTGGCATTTAATATGATGTTCTACTTTAATATTAAGTTTAATTTTTTTGAGGTTTTATGAATATCACGTTATAATTAGTTGATTATTTGAATAAAAAATATTATAACTATTAAAATTTATATATAATGTATTCCGTAGATATCTACGGAAAACAAAAATACTGGTACTTGTACCTTATACAGACGAAATGTGTATGGAAGATATATTAACTGTATAAGATGCTTGCCTCACGTCCTGGCGGCTTCAGTTCGTGTCCCAAGTCATTGGTTTTTTAAAAATTTATCCAAATTTTACTCTTATTGTTTTTATCTTCTATAAATTTAGGTGCTGCCAAAATAATTGAAAATAATTATTTTTTATCGAAGTTTACACTCAATTCTGGTACATTTTAGAAACATTTTAGAATCATTTTTAAAATATTTCATATAAATGTATGCTATATGTAGCCACGGACATTTCAAGGTTTTAGAAACGTTTCTGAAATCTTGAGTGAAATGTTTCGAAGTTTCAAATGACACGTTGTAGAAATGTTCGGCACTACGTAGAAGAACAATAAAATTGTGCATACATATTTCTGACACCTTGAATTATAATTGTGACATAGTAGTTTGACGAAGAAATCCACGTGAATTAGCAGTAGCATCACCTTAAAATCAAATACTGAAACGTAAAAGAATTTTAACTTATTAAGGCATTTCGATGTTGACGTATCCTGTAGGAAATTCGTAAAAATGGCAATTGTTTACTTCTCTTGCTTTCCTTTCGAAATATGGTGTTTTTTCGATGCTTGAGGTTATTTTGTTATAAAACTACTTTTGAATAAGGTTGGCCGTCTGTACTAATACTCTAAACATGATATAATTTTTTGGAATGTTTTAACCTTGATCTTGTCAAGATACAGTCAAAATCGGGTGAATCAAGATTATGTTATATTGACAGATCTCCCGCTATTTATTTTGCTGCAATATTTCATCCTCTTGTAGATACCCGTGGAAATTGTTATTTTTGACCTTTCTAGCTTTCCGAAATAATTTGGTTTTTTTTCAAGCTTATGCTATCATTAAAATATTTCAAAATAATGATGTTAACATTGTACACAAGCTAAAAAAATTTCCGAATTGTTTCACCAATTATTCATTAAGATACACTAGAAATATGGGAAATTAAGGTTATTTTAGACTGTCACCCGAAACCTCTCTATTTGTGCGTCCTAATTTTTTTTACTTTAGCCTGTCTGTAAAAATTATCATTTTTGTTCTATCTTGCTTTTCCTTCAAGATACAGCGTTTTTGTAATTTTTTGAGGTAATGACATCACGAAACTAGTATAAAATAATTGGCGCACGTCCGTACTTATGTGCTGCCCACGCTAAGATTTTTTCCAAACTTTATTACATTTATTTTATGAAGATATTGCCATAGTGTGAAACAATTGTGGTTATGTTGTCATATCCATAAACTAATTATTTACGCCTTGATCCAATTGTTTCCTCAGATAAACGTATAGATTTTTTTGACCTATCTTGCATATTGTGTTTCGTATGTATACACGTAAAATTAATAGGTTGTGTTCCTCGCATTATCCTGTAAACTAGCACACAACGCTATCCATAACAGAAAAGGAGATAAGATGGCTGAGAAAGAAAGAGTGCAAGAGACTAAGGTCAGTAAGCACCAGTCATGATGAAAGGATAACAAGGTGTGTCCGTGTACCATGATGATAGTGCAGCGACGCGGTGCGCCCGTGTATCTAAATATTTATACATCAAGCTATACACGCATGTGTACACCACACACACGCACGCTCACACGCGCGCGCGCACAGAGAGAGAGAGAGAGAGAGAGAATCATTTATTTACTGCTACAGCTAGTCCTGTCCGAGTGATAGCAGTGCCAGCCACGGTCCGCTCGAAATGCATAAATTCGACGTCGTCAGATAGTTTCACTTTGCTAGTCCCCCTTCTTTTATGTGCGCTCTCCCTTCCTCACTTCTCCGCGTGACCTGTTGCCCCCCCCCCCCCCCCCCCCCCCCCCCCCCTGCTCCCCCCCCCTCGTCCCCCCCCCCCCCCCCACCCCTTCCTCTTTTTTTCTTCATTTTCCTTGTATGAGATCGCGTGTAACGCGTATTGGTTTTTCCCAGTTTACTTGCTATCTAGTCGTGCCATAATGAACTTCGTTCTAAATAACTTATATACTTACGAAATATTCTATATTTTTTACCCGTTTTCCGCAATAATTTATTATAAAAATGATGAACGTCATCTATTTGAACTTTATCATTTAAAAAGTTTTATGGTTTTATTGTTTTTACCAATACATTCGTATAGTTCCTAAGCAGAAAGATTCAAGTCCCTCATTTATTTTATGGCTTACTCAAAGTCTGATTTCGTTAATCTATACTTATTGATTTTTTCTTTATACTTTTAATTTAAAATTTAAAAAGTTTTTAGAATATTCCATATAATGTAAAAAATTATCAATCATACTAAAATATATTTTAAATTTAAATTACGGAGAAATTCCAATTTTTATATTTAAAGTAGTATTGTATTGTATTTATTTGTTCCATGTACAGAATTTATAAGTTCTTTTTACATTATGGTTCTCTGCTCGACAATCCCGTGCGTTAACATCACCAAAAAAAAAACCCTTACGCTTACAGATCATGTTCTATACTCCCTCAAGTTCTTTATTCACACAGTGATTCTTTTTATTAACTTCCCCATTCTCTCCTATCAGTCAATCTTTAGTCGCTTAGACTTTTTTCGCATCTCCGTACAGATACTTTTTCACTACATTTAAATCCCGCATCATAGTAAAAATTATGCCTCGCTTTCTTCTACGTACGCTTGCTTGGTTCGTTTTACTTAACAATAGATATTTTTAATTCCATTAATGTGTGGAGAGCCGCACCTCTCTTTTATTTCCGGGTTTCACTGCCTTCGTCACCTCAATCCTCAATCTGCTCAATTTTTTTAAACTCATTGCTAAATTTACAGAGGCCAGTGATTAGATCTCTTTCGAGTAGCTCTAGTAACGTATCTTTAACTTTTTTGTTTGGTCCTAGTAGCCCCAGTCTTTCTACTTCTTCAAACTATACCTCGCTGTTTTTTTTTCTTCATTTGCCTGCATGTTCATATATGCCCCAACTTCTCCGACTCTTTTTTACATGCCTTACACCTTTCGTCTGTGTATCCCTTGTTTCCTGCCTTTCCTACGTTACCGCACCTTAATATTTTCCATCGCTCTTTTATTTTTCCCGTAAATTGCCTGTCCTTACAGTATCCCTCAACTCCTGGTACGTTTTCTATTTTTTTGCGAAAGTCGCAATAACTTGAGTTTTCAATTTTGGCCCAACTTGTTTACATTTCTTGATCCTTTTTTATTATTATCCCTCATCCCAGTCTCTCTTTTAGCTTAGTTATTCCCTCATTATCTAATACACGTGTCATTCCTATATAATGTTCTATTCTTTCAAAAGCTGCTGCTACTGATTCATACCACTTATTTCGATTTCGATTTTCCGCGCATCTCAGCTCCTCTTCCAAACAGATCCTAGGCCAGCCGTTCTCTTTCATCATTGCTATATGCATTATGTATTTTCCAGCCCGCCTTATGATTTCTATCACCAAGCTTTTTCTGTTAGCCTCCATTCTCTATATGTCGGCCGGTGTATTTCTGCTGATACCTATACCCATCTTAACAAACATTCCTTGTACTTTTTCTTATTTTTCCCACTTTTCCCATCCCCATATTTCTACCCCATAAATACACCCGGCTTTAACTATCGTCACTAATAAGTGAAATATTCTGCTCAGGCTCCCTATGTTGGCTCTCTTTAAAATTTCCATACCGTGTTCACTGCTTTCTTAACTTTGTTTGAAGTTATTTAAAGTAGTATATTAGATGTATCGAAATGTGTATCAAAATTCTAGTCTGCTTTAGAAAGCCATCGGTCGTTCTCGGAAATATTTAGATCTGTGAGAGGGCTGTAAGGGTGCGAAGTAGGGCTTCGCTTGGTTTTGGTAAAGTTTGGCCGTATTAGAAAAGATTCGAATATGCTGGGAGGCTTGTGGGAGGCTTAGCCTGCTTTCAGAAGACTTAGTTCGTACTTGGAAAGATTCGATTATGTAGAGCCCTGGGGAGGTTAGCCTGCCTTCGTTATACTTTAGTCGTTCTCAAGAAAGTTTAGATATGTAGGTAAGGGAAGGAGGCTGTGGGGAAGGGTCCTGAAGTAAGTGGGGAGTTTTAAGAGGGTTTCAGGGGATTGAAGACTCATGTTTTTGGCCTAATATTCGGACCATTAACTTGTTGAATATAAAGGTAATTTAATAAAATAAAAAATGAGAGGTTCTAGATATAACCTTCATCTAGTGCCTCTGATTTTTAGTTTTATTAAATTACCTTTATATTCAATACGTTATTGGTCCGAATATTAGGCCAAAAATATGAGTCTTTAATGCCCTTAATCCAATGGGTTAAAATCACAGAGAAAACAAGCAATTGTCCATTTATATGGCGGTGGGGTATAAAGAAGTGTACATTAGTATTTTTCTTTTTGCCAATGTAGCTCGAATTTTTCGTCTTTGATTGCAAAAATACTCTGATGGTGTTGATGTTTTTGTTTTTTCTAAAAATTTAATTTTTACCTTTATTTTCCATACTTACTCTTCTCGTTGTTAAAGCTGTATGACAGAGTATCGTACATATATTTTTACTTTTGCCATTACTATTTATTTATCATCAACATAATTTTTGGTTTTGTACGCAACCTTTTATTATAAATTATACTTGTCTCTTTCATCATTTTCTCTGCTTTCATTTTTATAAATCGTTCCGACTATTACTATGGCTAAGGTTCTAATTTTTTAGCTATTATTTATTTTTTTATGTTCTTGTACGTACAATTCGGACTGCAAGTATACACAACGCTATTTATTTCTGCCCTCTAATTTTAAATTAACAGTTATTCAAACAATAACTGAATTTTTTTTTATCATCATGTACTACACCTTCAACTTAACAAATAATTATAGTATTTTTACATACATAGGCATCTTTTTGTAGTCGCAAAGTTTGCGTTCCTTTAAGGTACTACAACTAAGAAAATCTTGTTAGCGGAAACTTCAAGCTTATTAATAAGAAGGTGTACGTGCATATAGAACAAATATGCATTTTATTCAAAATATTTGTTGCGCACCACATTTATTTAGGCTTAGTGAAATCGATTCAATAAAATTTTTCTCTACATCACTAAGCCTATCCTTTTGTGTTTGTTTGAGCTTCAGTTGCTACATAACATTCATGATGAAGTGCTTATATACACATTACTTTGTAACAGGGTCTAAACGTAGACTTCCATTAATAGCCTCTTCTACAAAGGTCAAAATTGTTAACTTTTTTTCTCAGATTTAATAACTGTCTTACAAATCATCACATTTCACTGTTTTTAGTTCCATGTTTGACCAATAACTTTGGTTCTCTTTCAAGACTCTTAAGTCTCCGTACAGCGAAAAAAAAAATTTCAACAGTTAAGGATTCTCAACCTTAAATCCATTTTTTCCTGTTTTCTAAATATGGTTAAACCACTCAAAAAGTAAGTTTTCCTGCTAAAAACCCTGTCTATACAATGGATTCTGTACCATATTGTCAAGCTTTTTTTTGATCGTTTAACCTGCAACTTATGTTAACGATTCATGCAAAGAGTCGTTAGCGTCTAACATAACGAAAGTTTTATCATTTTCCATGCAAATTTCAAAAGAAAAAAATCACCTTCAAACTGTATGAAAGTGAGATTAAAGTATTTGTCTTCGTTTATTGTTCAACCAACAACTTTTGTTCACAATACTTTGTATGCCTGCGTGTTGTGCGTGCTGACCCTCCCTTCTCAAGGACGTTTTTCAGTAAAGCATCAGATTTTGAAGAAAAGTTTTCAAATAATCATCTTCAATTATAGGAAGAATTACTTGTAGTTGATAAACGATTCATTATCCATTATTCAAGGTTTTGGATTAAAAATATACAAACATTTTTTCAACCGTTTAATCACCATCATTAATAGTTGATCATTATTTATTTGATTATACAACTATATGTTTTTGTAACCTTTCATACTTACTGACAAATACTTGGTTCGTTAACTGTTAATTATTGAGTAGTTGCTCATGTTGAAATCCATATTCATTGACAGTTAATGACTGCAACTTAAATACAAGGAATCATTTATATCAGTGAATGTTTTGATCTCAATCTATAGAAGATTTAACAAATAGATCGCCGTATTTCAAAAAGCTTAAAAAATAAATAAATAAAATATGAATCGTAAATGGATACTGCAATTGCTAAGCTGAATAGAGCACGATTCTTAAGGGGAGCTCTCCCCCACTGTACCCAATTACTAATATTAGTAAAGCCTCTTTTTACATGCTACGGTAGAATTAATATAGAAGTACAGAGTTAGTATAATTTTTAGATTTGGTTGCAAATTTTTGTCTTATAATTTCTAATATTGATTAAGGGCATATTATTAATGGAAAAAAAAATTTTAAAATTGATTTTTTTTGTGTTTTGTTAGGTTTTAATTTTTCTAGGCTTGTGTTACTCCTTTATTGATTTTAATTGGAGTTACTGAAATAAATTTTAAAGAATATTGAAAGATTGACGAGTTGCGTGCAATCATTTGTTCAGAAATAAGGTTTTGAAGTAAACATATGCAAATTACTTTTTTTATAGGGTGACAATAATGAATTCTTAATAAGAAATTGCAAACAGTGTAAATGAAATAAATAAGAGGAATAAAATCAAAGCATATCGCAATCGATCCATCAGAATTCAATGTCTTGCGACAAGTTAATTTATTACATGCTGTAACGTACGATAGGGTAGCTATGCGTCCGTGCGTCCCTTCTCGCATGGGCCCACTGTAAAGTGGTAGTGGTATAACAGGGAAGGATATACGGAAAGCAAGGACGGAGAATTAGTCCAGAAGAAACCTGCAAAACGCAAAGGCACAAGAGAGCGGTCGAATCTTCGGGCCAACTCACGCGACGCGATTCTTCTCTTGTTTATTTTAATAATAAAATAGTTAACATAATATCCCTTATTATTATATCATAAGCACCCCAAGGCCATGGAATCTTACATAATAGTCTGATATCTAAAGTAAGATGGCTATCACGAATTGAAAAACAAAAAAATTTTGTTTCTTGACTTATTGTTCGTTACTAGTTATTGCGGAACTCTGGCCCGTCACAACAAACCCCCTTCCCCGCCTCGGCGTCAAAGCGGTCGGGAATGTGGGCGCAGAGTGGAGGCAGAGTGATACTCCCCGCAACATTTCCCCTCCTCCTTACCTCCTGCTCCCACCAAGCACAGGTTTCTCTCTCCACCTCAACCGAGTAGGAGGGGGTAGCTATTTGATTTGGTTATTGGAGGGGACTATTTGTCCGTCCGTTATTTGAGAATCCCTGAAGGAGTATTCTTTAATAATTATATCTCAATTGTTAAATAAAGATGATCCCGAAAGGGCTATTCTTCTTTTTTAATTGATTTATCAATGATTTTTAACATAATGTGATTGATAAGAATATGGAGTGAATTAAAGGTAAGTAAACACAAAATAAAGTACGTTTATTTATTTATTTTTCAAATTATGACTGCATTTACAAGAATTAGAGTTAAGTAAACACACAAATAAAGTACGTCTGTTAGTACACTCTCAAATTTACAGCGTCTACAAGGGCATTGCAATGAAACGACGCAATGTTATAAATAAAATCTAATACACATTCTTCGGTTAAGTTTATGCCTTTCACTGTATCTAACGATACGATTTTTTCGTACACATTCCCTACAATTTTATCATTCATATCGCTAAGAATTTTTTTTACGTCACTTGGCATATAATAGTCAATTTGCGCATTGTGCGCATTAGTACCTTTTTTTATAATGTCATCAACGAAGTTCTGTACAATTACAGGCATAAAATTGGATAAGGCACTCAATACTTGTAAATTACTATCGATACACAGAACAATGAATTCGTTTAAATTATCAAAGGTTACTTTTTTAAGCACTAAACTACTGCGATACTGTCTCGCAACACTACCAATTTTACGTTGCTTTAACACTTCTTCAATCTTAATCGCCTTCTCCTTGTAACTTACAGTTAACTTCCGGGACCAGTTGGAACCATAAATCTTAATATCCTGCAAGTAACTTTCGTCCGCGGTGAAATACTTCTCGATGTCAGCAAATTTTGAATTCGCTGAATTCGCTCCAGTCCGAAATTTTGAATGGAATACCTTCGAAATCGTAGCTCAACAGTCAAACAGTAGGTTCCCAATCGTCGTCGAGCAACTTCTCGTACTCCAGTCCAACTGTTGCTTTTTTGACAAAGGATTCATTTAGGCCATAAAGTTCGCAAAATATCTGAGGTGATGATTGTCGCTTCATACTCGATATATTCATAGCTTCCAACTCTGGTGTCCTCTTCTTCAGAGGCTCTATTTTTTCGTTCTACTGGGTTAAAAGTACGGCGATTCACCAGATATTAACGCTCGATTTGAGTCCTTGTATGAGAAGAAGTTTGATAAAGAGAGGGGGTAAGAGACGTTTGGAGGTGGTAAAACACGTTTGAGCACGAAAACTGCATCTAGAACATCGTTACTTGATATAAGCACGATCACGTATCACGCGCTTGCAAAAACATTCAGAGGTAGGCCCGCAGAATGCTGACGTTTCTTATTCTTAGAATTCTTAACGCTGAAGTATAATCATCTGCCGTTATACTTTTAGGAATTTATCGACTAAAAATTATAAACGTTTACATGGATTCACTTACAATAATACATTCAGAGAAATACATTTTATATTGAGAAATTCATTTAATACATTTTATATCAATGACATTTTGCTGCAGCTACTTTGTAAACATCCTACCAGACAACCAACACTACCCGACACCGTACTCATCTTTTTTTTATTACATTTTAATGAAAAGAAACGTCGGGAAATTTCATAGTTTTTTTCCAAGTCGTCGGAAAAATTAGCAAAAAATTTTTTTAAACCCAATCCACGACTCATATAAAATAGAAACATCAAAAATTGACCACACACGTTAGAAGATATACTTTGCAATTGTTTTGCATTTCAACGTAGTTTTCCACAATTTTTTCGAAGTCGATTAATATGATCCGTCACGTAAGGCTGAATACGATAGCTATCGAAATAAATGCCGTCTGAGTGTGTATCTACGTCAACAACGACCTAATGCATACCTGGTTTTGTATGATCGTCAGTGTTGATGACGAGTGCAGTCGGTTTCGTCCACACCCGTGGGATCTGATCGGCTGGAAATATACCGATGGTATGCGAGTTAATTTGCGACAAGATTTTTAGTATCTGTAGACTGTTGATAACAAATGTCTGTTGATTTTGATGATCTCTTGTTGTTATTACGTAAACAAAGCCAAGACTTTAATTTATGAACGTTGTTCAGGGCACACCGATATTTTTTATAATCTGGTTTCAACGCGTCACGCATGCAATAAACATCTGATGATAAATTATTAAAAGACGGACAATCCACTTCGTATTCCAAATTTATTACTTATCAAATCGTAATATTGGGTAAATCATACCACTTTTCACAATCCCTGACATAAATCTTACGTGCGCTTCTTCCAATGTCTTGCAAAATTTCATAAACCGATTTCAAAGGTACTTCTCCCTTAACGTAGTCAAGTCCGTGATGACGCGTGGATAACCATGTGTTTTGTCGTCTCGCTTCCTTGGCTAACTTTTCTAAATTACAAGGTGGTGTTACAACCCAACACGAAGAAAAATTATTGTTCAAACCCACAACCGCCACTTTTTTTGGTACTGCTACGTCTTTCTTTACTTTGAAATACCGAATGTCTACAACGAGATCCATGATGTATGTTTGATGATACCACTAGCAAGCGATCCCAGAGACTAACTGGTGGAAACCAAGGGTAACGTTTAAAGTACGTGAAGCTAACAGTGCCATCTAACCACTTAAGTCAACGATGATCTGGAGTGACGTACACATTTCGAGAATAATCTCGTACTCGGCATACACGATACAGTTTGCGGTCGTGGTCAATGCTTCGGCGAACCGAACATCTAATTTAACGCTACCGTGTCTAATTAGGTTCCAATGGGAGCGTTCGTTGGCCGATAAATCCGGCGTTAAGTCGAAAGCAAACAGACAATATACGTTTGGATAAGATTCGCGATCATTGTGGTTCCTCCGTTGAAAAAGTAAACATCAGTGCCCGAAAACAAGGTGTTATAGGCATCGACGTATAAATTATTTGTTTTGAAGTCTGGCTGCAACGGTTTGAAAGGAACTTGAACACCATCGATGTGCATACAGAGAAAATTAATGTTGAAATAATGAAAATTGAATGGATTCATTGTGCGATCACCGTTATAGGCTTGATATTTAACAAGACTGACAATAGTTCGTTTTGGTACTTATCCCAAAATTATAGTATCCAAAGTCTCGCTATCAATTCCACTGTACATCGTCACAGCTTTTACCTCAACCCGAGTAAGTGGATATTCCGCTGTACTTTTTGACAATGCCTTGGCGCGGGCAAGTAAAACGGATGGACTTACTTTAACACGTCAAGCTAAAAGATTAGCTTCTTCTATGCGTACAGAAACAAAATTTGAGGTGTCCATGAGATAAAAAGCGTCGCGAGACCTTACCAAGCGGATTCTTACCTCAACACCATTAATAAGTAATTTTTCCTGGTCGTAAACGTCACAATAATGATAACCAATGAGATCGACTATTTTTTTGCAGATAATAACGCACGTCGTTTTGCTGCTCCTATATTGGCATCTGCCACATCGTTTATCTTAGTTGCTGTATCGTCGTACCACAATGCGCTTGTTTAATGCGATTATTTTGCTGCGGGTTCGTAATTTTATAAAGTTTCGAGGTAATCTCTATAAGTGTATGCATTGTTTCATGATGATACTGGTTTTTGATTGAAGAACAGATCAACTTGATTGAACAACGAATGCATAAAATTATTTATTGTCTCCGCTTTTGCGACTTTAGCAGCTAAGTCAGCATTTGGTTCTTCGTTTTTATCGAGACCTAACTTAATACGGAAACTAATCATCGTGTGCGCGAGATCAATGTATTTATTGGCACTACCTGGTACGACGAATTCTATCGGTGGGTCATCGTTAGCGATGATATCGGTTTGTATTCTACCCAGTGTGATCTTTTGATTGATGTCTGCGTCGGTGAGATATCAAACAAAAGTAGTTCAGACTTTGAACTGTCAAAAATGTCTCTAGCAGTCCTCTTTTTCTTCACCTTCCTTCTTTTCTTCTTTTTCTGCGATTCAACACTCGCCTTTCGTTTTGTTTTCTTTTTGCGTTGATTACGAGCTTTTTTCACTTTTTTCTTTTTACCTGTGGGCTTACAACGACGACTACGCATCAACCGTACCGATTCACCAAGTTGTTGCGACGAAATGGCGTATCGGATTGCCCGACTTTATATCGACCCATCCATGAGCTTATCCAACTTTTTCTCGGCTTTCCTCTTCAGCACATTTCCAGATTTCCTCACACGATTAATTTCGATGGTGAGGAACGAATTGAATAACAATGATATATATATATAAGAGGTGAGAAAATTTTTTTTTCGCACTACTTTTTTCGCTCGCAATAATCGCAATTAAACATCTCCTATGATGTAGGGTTCATACATATCACTGTTAATCATCAGCATCGATGGTAGAGCATAGGCGAGATTGACGGGACGAACGGATTTAATTTCGTTTTTTTTCGACAAATAGATTTTTTGAACTCTCAAATCCCAATATTTTATGTAATTTTTTGTACAGCGTCAATTTGTGGAAGTTTGCACTCTCGGACGCTTAGGAGCACACTAACCTACCAACTCCGTAACCTTCTCTTTCCAAATTGAACGTCACGTGACCGCGCAAGCCCTTAAAACTATCATTTTCTTCGATAATTTTTTTGATATTCGTGTACAGGCCAAAGCGTATATAAAAATCGACGCAACTTTCCATTTTTTTTTTCTTCTTCTTCTGTTAATATGACAAGTGACCGTGGTGTACTAGCTGTGGTGATCTTTTTTTCACTTTTGTTTAATACGTGTTGAAACGTCACCTCTAAATAACGTAATTAATTTCGTTTCTTTTGCAATAATTTAGAAATAAATAAATGAATACAAATATGAACTTGGATTTTAAATTCAGCTTATTTTCTCACAATTTTACAATATACTTAGTACCCAATACTTTAGTTTCTGTGGCCGAAAATTGAGAAAAATCAAAAAAGCAGAATAGTTTCGTTATTGTCCCTGAACGTCAGTGAAATTTTAATTTCTGTTGTACCAACGAACCATTGACGTTGCGAATCAATTTTCTGAGTCGATTAAGTCATGTAATGTATATTAGTATTATCGGGATAGGACTGCATACTACTGTTGCTAGGCAACACCACGTAGGATTCGTCCTTTATTATACATCTTTTTAATAGTTTGCCTTTATCCAGGAATTTAACTTTTCGGTATAACCCTTTTAACTGACGAAATACTCTTTGAACCGTCCTTTACCTCGACTTTTTAATATCTTTTCCACCTCGAAAAAGCTCTCCTGCAAATTTTTTTGCACTCTGCTTAACTAAATATCCAACATTGTTCTTTGGAGTTTTATAAGTATGTCCGCCATACCGGCGCATTATATTTTTACGCACTTGCACAACATTGTGATTAGTTACGTCAGTTAGAGCCATCTTTGCAGCTGAATTCTTTGTGTGATTGTACGCATCGATAATTTTTGGAAGAACATCAACGAAACGATAACTGTTTGAGTGTGAAAAGTATCGTTACAGTCTTTCCTTTATACTTCTTATGAAGCATTCCGCTATAGCAGCTTTTGTCTGCAGGCTGCGAGCTATTCTGTATTTAATTTCACTTTCTCGTAAAAGTGTCTGCATCTCGCGTCCTACGAATTCTATACCTGTACCCGTCTGGAGACACGCTGGTTGGCGATCGTTGCTTCTCGACAAAATATGTTGAAACGCTTCGGCCAAATTTTTCGATGTCTTGTTTCTGATCGATTCGGCCAAAGCGTGTTTACTGATGACATTGACGACAATGAGGACGTAAGCGTAACCGTCATTGTAAGTTTTTAAATATCTCAAATCCATTAAATCAGCCTCTAACACGTCGTCAAAATTCCGTACATTATAGCTGCTTTTGGGAAAATGATGTCTTATAGGTCTGTGTAAATTGTAGGCATCTTGACTCTCAAGCCACTCTATTACGTTTGGTTGTGAAAATTTTTTTTACAGTACTCGCAAGTTTGTTTCCACCCGTGTATGCAGCGGGCCGCGCTATCGTAGTAAAGTTTTTTCAGTGTTTCATGTATTGTTCATTTTCTTTTCTTTTTTTTTCCTTTAGAACATTCTTTATTTTCTTACTCTATTTGGATCCAATCGCTCTCTTGATCCGCGAAAAAAATGTTCAAACGTAATTTTGCTCCACATACAGCAGGCCGTCAATAAATCGACTGCACTGAAAAAAGTTTGGCGCTGCTGGCACTACATAGATGACTCAGCTGTGCGCAGCATGCCATAGAACAGGAATAGACTTGAACCGGAGCGCTGGGCGCTCTGAACTGGAGCGTTCGTGTCTTGAGACTTAGATTATATATATAGTACCTGCTACTCTATGGCGTGACCGGAGGGCTGGGCGCTCCGGTCCGGGGCGCTGACTGCCGCGCTCGGGCTAACTGCTACGCCGGAGCTCGAGTCGGTAGCTGCTGTACCGCGGACCGTCGAAGCGCCAGCCGCGCCCAATTCTTTTCAGTGTGTTTGTTCATCCGGTGATGTTTTTTCAGCGAGCATACGCAAAAAAGCAATTTTTGCTAAGGCATGATCAGCTTTTCAACGGTCCTCCTTCTTTTCCGTAGCGTAGGCAAGATCGTCCTGACGACAAGCTTCATCCAGAGCATTAACTCCCACGTCTCCGTGTTCAATGCGCTCAGCTAGTTTTGTTCCTAGGCCACGAAACTTGTATCCAGGTACATGCATTTTAAACGGTATTCAATCAATTATGGCGTCGAGAGCACTATTTTTGTTTTCCTCTTCCAGCTTCACTTCTTTTTCTTCGATAGAATCAGTTTTCTGCTCAATCGACGCCATGATTGCTTTTAACGTGGTGAAACTGTAATTCTCTTTCTGTTATTCCTCTACACCGTCCTTGGGACAGTTCCCGACACGCTATCGCTACTAAACTTATGTTTGGCGATTTTTCAGTTTTCAAATTTACGCCTTTGTCGTCGTCGTTAATCAGTAACCTTGCTATCTTTGGGTTTTCGACACACTCTTGTGGGATATTTGCACTACGAAGCACCACGGCAAACTGATCACGTCCCACTTATTCACGCTTTCTTCTATTCCTAAAGACATCATTTATTAGATTGACAATATTCAATCGAGTCATACGAACGCCACCTATAATCACTGTATGTTCAGCTATCTACTCGAGGTCACCAGTAGTATGCAACCGACGTAGAATGACTGCAGCGCTTTTGCGAAATTTTTTAAGTACATTTTCGATATCTTCAATATCTTGCCTTTCCTCTTCTTCACGTTTCATTTTATCCTCGTCATTGGACGGTTCGTTATCTTTGGATGAGGTCGTGTGGTTACTTTCCACGTTAGTATCAATGTGTCTGTATTTCTTGCTCTCTACATCCTTAAAGTGTAAATATTGTTGCAGAAATTGTTGGTATTTCTTCCACTTTTTTTGCTCGTCGCCGTATGATGAATTTGAAATGTTCATTTGTACGTCTAGCCGACTCGTTGTATTGCCCTGTTTTTGCACAGATTTTAGATCACTGCTGTAAAATGCGTTTCGTAAACGTTCTACGTTTTTTTGGGGAAAGAAAATCATTTTTTTCACGTACTTTATTTTTTTTTCCACTAGTGACAGCACCTCCTTGTTGATGCCGAATGAATTTTTCTGTTTGCAAGTTTTCTGAGAACGTTTGCTTGTTTACGCAAACGTCTTTTGTTCTGTGCATTAACCGCTACGTTTCCTTCGAGAATATTCAATGCGCACTTACAAATGTGTCTGATCAGTTTGGAATCGGCTTTACGTAACAACGCCTTTTGCTGCTTGCTGTCAAGATGATAGAGAGCTCTCAAATTGGCGGCGTTCTTCGGGCCAAACGGTGATCCTGACTTTGGTGCCATCACAACGTTTTGACGGGTACTTGATTGACTGAGTCACTTCCTTTCAGCAGCTGTTTTGCCACGTATACATACTGATACTCGTTGTCCGGGAAAACACAAGTACGAAATCGACAATTATCTGGTGTATTTTGTTTGAGATCTAACAAGAGGTAGCCAAATGGTCACGAAGTGGAGTCCCAATAAGCTTCTTGCAAAAATCGAGGATTTTCTGGACACACTTGTCTCAAAAGATGCCTTATTTGTGTTTGATCGCGTGGATTTCTAAAGACGACGATGTACTGTGCGTTCAACGATATGACGCGCTGTCCCTTACCTTGATTAAATATGTTTTGCGTAATAAAGATTAGGCTCAAGTTGTTATGATGACTACCTTTGGAGAACAGATCGACAATAGCTTTAATAGCGGATGATTTACGCATCTCATCGTCAATGATTACTAATTTTAGTCTCGAGTCACCCACCCAATGACTGCTTTGCGGTAATCCTACGTGAAATTCTATATTCTTTCCGAGATCTCGGTAACTAGACTGCTACTTACCGTAACAGAGAATGATCCGTTTGAAGCGAGTATCACTCATACGTTCGATGTTGTCGCAAAAGTTGTTCGACGAACACGGTTTTACCACAACCAGTTGGATCAATTAGTGTGCACGTCCATGAATCTTTCTATCGCGCATCCATGATACCTACTGCGCTCTGCCGAAAAGCTGAGTGACCGCAGGTGCACTCCGCGCGCGTCGCTTGCGAGTCCGCGAGCGTTTTAAAAAAAGGTTCCTACCAGCGCAAGACTGGATCGTGCGACCAATCAGCTCGCGTCGTCGACTTGAGCTCTAATCAAGGTATTTTATCTTTCACCGTGCCGCGACAACAGCTTAGTTTAGTGTGATTATTCTCCTACAACAATAATTAAAAAAAAAAGAAAAGTTTGCTTCTTACATAGGGGTAAAGTGCCCAGTATTTGACTGATTTATCCCAGTTTTTGACCGAAAGCTTCTAATTAAGTCATTTCGGAGATGATTAGCATTACTTTTGGCGAATCACACTCCTAATATCACCAACATTTGATAAAAATTTCCTTACTGAAAAAAAAGTGCAACAGAATTTATTAAAATAATGTTATTGTTGGAGTGTAATTGTAAGTCTAGATTTTGACCGGCCAACCCAGTAAATGACCACCATCATCCAGTTTTTGACCGCTCAGTTGAATTCTTTTGTATGTTTAAAAGCACACTTTTTTAAAGAAATATTTTAAATGAATAAAGTTTTTTAAAGTAGGTAATCAATAAATTGACCGTTTTGATCATTTTAAATATTAGACAAAAGCTTAGAATTATGGCTGGTCATATACTGGCAACACAGTTTCTCGAGTGCACCCAGTAAATGATCGACTCGTGTAGATGATCTTGGAGGTTAGCTACTTTGGTATTTTTTTGAAGGTTATAATCTAAATAAACTAATTCGAAAACCAAGAATTTCCTTAAGTTAAATAACAATATGCTAGTAAAAAATAATTCATGGTTGTACGTACATTTGTATGCTCTTAAAATTAATTTTTTTATTTAGCGGTCAATTACTAGGGGGTGGTCAGCTACTGGGCACTTCACCCTACTTTTCATTTTATCGCACAAAGAACTAGAAATAATAAGATTTTTTTTTTCATAGATTACGGGATATTGTTTCAAGTAAAAAAATGTGCTGACTATGAATTTCTTGGACAAGGTTATGTTTTATTAAACGAAGTATAAACATCTGTCGCTACAAGATTGTGCTGATATGAAATTTAAAACATTCTTCGCCTCGGTTCTACAAATTTACTGACTTTAACGGTAATTTGACAATCTATTCAAGGCTACAAACACAGACACGCGCACTCACATGTTTTGACAGCTTACTAAACTCTGCTCGTCGCTACAAAAATGTGCTGACTTGAAATTAAAAACATTCGTCGCCTCGGTTCTACGAATTTACTGACGTTAACGGTAATTTGATCTTTTATTGAAGGTTACACATACATAAACACACTTACATGTTTTGGTAGCTTACTACACTCTGCTTAGTTTTTTTTTCATCTATCTCTCTTACGAGTGTCGTCCATACTACGGTTTGCTTCTGGAAAATTTCAATCTCACATCCATCACGTCGACGGCAGCAGTATTGCGTTTATATCCGTAAGGGTAAAAAATGTTGACTTTCAATAAGTATCATGTTGGCTCTGAAAAGTGTTTTTTTTTTATCAGATATTTTATGTATATGCGTGTGCATGTAACCAAACGGATAACTTGTATCCATAGTCACATATCTTTTTTTTCTGTAAACTGGTTGAGAAGTTTTCGTCTCTGGTTGCGTTATTACATCATGTAAAGCTGCTCGCTGTATATCATGATTCAACAATGTAATTTCCGATACAATCGATGTAATCGATTCTCGAATCTAGTCAAAATTCATTTTTTGGCTGTTTGTATAGTTCAATCTGATACCCCTTACCTTTATCTTCGTCTGTGACACACTAGGGAGAAAAACCAGAGGCCTGTGTTTTTTGTTAAAAAAACTCATCGATATATTTTGCGAATAGACCTCCTTCTTCTCTTTCTTGATCATATTGCATGATTATATACTGCTATACTTCATAAACATTTTTGACTACATAGTCTACTTAAACGGCAATTTTTACTTCGTCAGATATCCACGCACCCTTTAACATTCGATAACATTCACACCATGTACGACACAGTGAAAAAATTTAATTGTTGTGCATTTTTACCGTTTTCACGGGATGGTATAAATTTTGCGGTGGTAGTACATCACACATGATCAATCCGTTATCATGAGACACGTCATTGTTGTCTCCAACAATTCGTCGACACTCTATTTTCCCAACATATATCGGTGGGTGACCGATGGAAAATTTGCCACGTTTGCACATATATGTGGGTACAACGAGCAACCGTCAACGTATTTGATTTTTTCTGTGCCCCAACTCTCATACTCATAATTACACGCTACTATTTTTTCACTGATGGCACAGGTTCTCTCGTACCTTTCATCCATTGTAACGCCAGTTGCCAAAGTAAAATCTCTATTTATTCTGAAACATCGTGGACAGCCATGCCAAAAACAACCGTGAAATTGCAATACGATGCCCCGATGGTTATCCACACCGCCTTGCGGAGCACTGTAGCCATCAACAACGATATCTTCTGCTAATTTCTCTTTGTATCATCCTGCGTGCTCGATGAGTCGATTGAGAACGCGTTTCTTCATCCAGCATTACCGTTTGAGGTAACTACAGTATTCGAGAATGTGCAAATGTAGAGTATAAACGCGCGTCAATCCTGTGTAATTTGATACTTTTTTACTCTCCCGCGAGCTCTTTTACCTAAGGATGCTCTGCGGCGGCGGCGCGAGCGGTCATCAATCAGCTAAATTTACAGTATGATGTGAAAAAAGCTGAGTGCTTGCGGCGGAGCGTGCTGTCCGCGAGAGCTTTGTAGCTAAGATCGGCGGGCGGCGGTGGAAGCGGTGGTCATCATCAATTAGTTCTGATAACATCGGTGACTACGCTGCATCGAGCGTGCGAAAAAACTGTGGCCCGTTGTGGTTGCCACATGTACGAGTCTATCAGATCCTCAATACTGCAGTGAGAGCCATAGTCCGGGCGCTAGGGGGGTTCCAGTAGTCGATTTAGGTCCGCTGCTCCACCAAGGTTTTTTTTTTAGTATTTTTGTCTCGTGAATCATAATTTCGAGAGTGGAAGCTCGAAAGACCACGCAATAAAAAGTTATTAACAATTTTTTAAACAAATTCAAAATATTTAGTTTTTTGACAAATAAAAAATGTTTTCACATTATTTACGTAATTTAAAACAAAAAAGGTGTCTTGTAAAATTTTTATCAAACTTTCGGATTTGGTGTAAAAAATTCGCAAAGTTTGAAAGATTCCGATTTTTTGTAGATTTTGGTCGCTAGTTAACCAGGGATAAAAAACCTGTTTTTAAACTAAAAACTCTCAAATTATTCGTCAAGTGTCAGTTTTCAACAATATCTTGATTAATATCTTCTAATTTGTTGCCATAATTACATAGCAACATTCTAAACTTGTCTTGTAGCGCGGTGTTTTCGCGGATCGCGTTATACGTTGCGCGCCAGGGAGTTTCCCGTAGCCGATTTAGATCTGCTGCTCCAACTAGATTTTTTTTATGTATTTTTGTCTCCTGCATCATAATTTAGAGGGTGGAAGCTCGAAAGACCACGCAATAAAAAGTTATTAACAATTTTTTAAACAAATTGAAAAATTTTAGTTTTTTGACGAATAAAAAATTTGTTTACATTATTTACGTAATTTAGAACAAAAAAGGTCTTTTGTAAAATTTTTATTAAGCAGCTAAGATTCCTTGCTGTTCATTCTGTAATTGTCAGAAAGATAAAACTTGTTTAAATGTTTATAATAATAGTTAAAAAAACTTATACATAGGAAAAAAAAATCCTACCTCACGTTTAATTTATATACATTGACATTACCCTTAACAGTTTCCATATTTATATGAAAAAAAACTGGTATTAAAATCATACTTAAGAATCATGGGTTACGTTATTATTTAACTTGTACATCAATTTTTTTTTATATTAACTAGTAATTGTTTACTAATTTATTTATTTATTAATTATCAGATTCAGTAGATTTATATCATGCATTTTGGATAATTTCAATTGCGTCAACGTAATAATATAAATAAAATCTTTGAGTCACTCGGCGCGCAACGTATAACGCGAGCTGCGAAAACACCGCGCTACAAGACAAGTTTAGAATGTCGCTATGTAATTATGACAACGAATTAGAAGATATTTATCAACATATTGTTGAATACTGACACTTGACGAATAATTTAAGAGTTTTTAGTATAAAAACAGGTTCGCTATCCCTGGTTAACTAGCGACCAAAATCTACAAAAAATCGGAATCTTTGAAACTTTGCGAATTTTTTACACCAAATCTGAAAGTTTAATAAAAATTTTACAAGAGACCTTTTTTGTTCTAAATTACGTAAATGATGTGAAAATTTTTTTTATTTGTCAAAAAGCTAAAATTTTTCAATTTGTTTAAAAAATTGTTAATAACTTTTTATTGCGTGGTCTTTCGAGCTTCCACCCTCGAAATTATGATTCACGAGACAAAAATACTTGAAAAAAACCTTGGTGGAGCAGCGGACCTATATCGGCTACGGGAACCCCCCTGGCGCCCGGACTACCAACCCGACGCTGTAGGACGTACGCGTTCCGTGCGTGACCCTGCCTACCAACTGCGCATAGTATAATGAGTCAAATTGTGGATGCTATTAGTTGCCAGAGTTTGTTTAGTTTACGTGCCACTTGTGATTTAGTAGGTGTTTCTTCAAAAAGTGCTAGTATGTTTGAACATTACTTGAGTCCTTACTGCAGTAAGTGTCATACACACACAGCAACACCCACACACACACGCACACACTACAATAAATGTGTAGAAAAACGTGTAATAATAAGTGTGTATGATAAGTGGAAAAATGTTATTTTGTAGTTTTTTTTTACCGAACAATTTTAAATAGTATAAGAATGTGCATCGTCGGCGTCACGCGTACATCTCTCTTGAGGAACCAGAGAACCACGTAAACGCGACGATCAGCAATTTTTGCCATCTAATTCTCTCTTTCTTCTATGTTCACACACAACTCCCATGCGCGACACATATACATAAAAGCCATTTATGCACACATAAATGCAACACTTTGGGCGTGGTCTAGTGCATGATACACTTTAAGTGTGGTCTAGTGTGCTTTCTCTTACTCTCCTACTCTCTTCCTCTCTCTTTATGCTCCCTCTCTCTCCCTGTCTTTCACTTAAATTTATTTTATTTCCCATTCTAAATTGTGAAAGAAAAGAACATCGTATCCCCCCTCTCTGATGCACTACGGCACAGTAGCTCGTTTCTAAAGCCTCACCTGTCCAGGTAGTGGGGGTTTGTTGTGACGGGTCACCGTGCCGCAATTCTCTCTTTTTTCATACAGTATTGTTTAGCGCAATTTTTGGGAAGCACACATAGTGTCGTGCTCCGAAAGTCAAGGGATTGCAACGAAGTAGACCAGCGACGCGATACAGTTGCCAAAGGACGGAGGACACGATCGAGTCGAGATGTCTGGCATTTTGATCATCGCTGTACTAGACTGAATCATATGGTAAGTACGTTGGCCATTAATAATAAATACATCTTTACGTCCCTGGTTCCATTCAAGGAGGCACTTGTAGGATTTTTTAATCTTTATTCAGTACAGAAGATGAGTTCTATCAGCACTCTTCCGCAGGTTCGGAAACATAAGGGGCACAGACATGCTGCATGCGCAATTAAAGACAATATCCCAAAGGGATAAGAAAAAGATAATGGAGTATCGCGGAAAAGTACAGCAGATCTATCATGACTTTACATGAGGCGAATCCCAATTTATCGTAAGCTGAGAAGGCCGCCACAAAAGTCACCGTAAATAGAGAAGCAGTTAGACAACTTATATATTGTATGAAATTCCCGTATGATTCGAATGTGGCAAGTCAAAAAACAAAGTCATTGGAAGAAGCGAAAGAAGCAGCGATTATGATCTACAATGAGTTAAGGTGGCTCATTACCCCTATATAGCACATTTCAAATATTTTATCATAAATGTTAATTCATTGTATAGAGAGAAGTGTCCCTTAACCTGACAATAATATAGCTAGTGCTAAGTATGATGCAATTTTTTTCGTAAAATTTTCTTGTTATATCCTTCACATACCGAAGCTTAAAAAAACTTTTAACAAATGACCTGAATCATTTTCAATTTATATCCGATCTATAATATTTTAGGTTCATTCTCTTCCTTAAACAAATTCATCCTGAGTCACCACGGAAAAAATTGCAAATACTTGGATAGGTTTCCCAGAAAATTTAGTTTTTTTTATAGAATGAAGAAAAATAAGTGAATAATTGAATTTTCCGGGAAAAATATCAAAGTTTTTGCAATTTTTTCAGTGATGACTCCCAATAAAATGGTTTAGGTAAGTAAATGAGCCAAAACATTTTTAAATTAGGTGTAAATTAGAACAATGAATTAAGGTAATTAATTGAATTTTTTTGTCAAGCTTGGTATTTGAAGGATTTAACAAAAAAAAAAAAAAAAAAATATGATATTTAGCAATAGCCATATCATTGTCAGGTTATTGACACTTTCCATACATTTCAATAAACATTTATTATAAAATATTCAAAATGCGTACCACATAGGGGTCATGAGCTAACTTAAGTCTCCACCAAAAGAGACTTGCAGGGCAACGTCTATAGGGGACGCTTTCATACGTGGATAAGCCTCATGGGAATTTAACCAGAGATAGAGGGGCTTAATACGAACGAAAATAACAGCGTTGACGGGAGAAGTTAATGGTGCTCATATTGACGGGAACGCAGCTCGCACTCTACCAACAGATGCGAAAAACTGCTGCAAGATGTATACATTATGAAAAATCTGTATGCTGTCAAAAAGAGAAGGTACAGAGTCCATTATGGGTGCGGAAATAATAATTGCTTTAGAAACGATAACTATCGGCACCAGCAATTTAATGACCACAATACAAAATTTTAAGAGCCGTAATGGTTGCGGAGGATATGTATAATAGGGCTGAACACGGAAACATGTACCTTAACTGTCAGGAATGTAGTGATGACAACAGATATCGAAATAAAAACTACAGGGACAACCGCAATTCCTATCAGAAAGAGAAGCAGCAGGAAGGCACATTTAAAGACTATATGCCAGATACGAGAAGCTACGGATCACGTGCGGCAGCTTTAAACTCGCAAGATGCTCGGCACGCTCCCCAAACGTTGAGTATACCCCAGTAAAAACGAAGAAAATTACCGCTCTCAAATGGACAAAAGCCGCCCGCGCGGCACGGATGAATCGATGTATAAAAAGGAACGCATACGCCCGAAACTAGTAGAGGAGATATATTATGATAAGGCAAGCTACGCACAGTGCGAAGACTATACCAAAGGTACTATACAGAAAGGGGGCATTCGAAAAGGAAGGGTGCCGACTGTGAGCATGGGCGTCTGTTACATAAAGATAAAAGGAAATATGCCTCCAAAATGCCCTTAAATGACAAGAGAAGATCATACAACGATGGAAAGAAGCCTAATCGAAAAGTAAAAATCAATATATTTGAGGCAGAAAAAACTTCATCCTCAGTATTTGTGAAAAGTTTTCAGCTAAGAAACGAAAGAGCAAAATTTCATGTTGACACAGGTGCCAAAATTTCAATGATAAAGAAGGATTCCGTTGTTCCAAATCTGTCCTTCGATAGGGAAAAGAAGGTGAAACTAACTGGAGCACCCACGGAGAGCGTATACTTACGTTACAGTAGAGATATCGCTACATGACATTGTATTTAGATTGCATGTAGTCCCACTTGTCCAGGAAATGAAGCATTTTGGCTCGCTATTTTTCATCCACCATGGATTTAATTGAAATTTTCACAGAAGGTAGGGAATAGCTCAAGGATCATTTTCTATATCATGCCGCTGTACGCTGGAGCCTTGGGGGTGGTTGCCACCCCATCTGGTGGGTGGAAATTTTTTATTACATTTTAACTGTAGAAATCGACGGAAAAAGTATTTCTTAGAAAAAAATGTTCCATACGTTTTTTTCGTAAAACTAATATTTTTTGAGTTATTCGAAGTTGAAAGTGACAGTTTTTTGACGAAAAAATCGACTTTTTTATATGGTTTTTTGCGAATAACCCTAAAAATATGCATTTTATTAAAAAATGTGTGAAAAGCAAAATTGTAGCTTTTAAAAAAACGTATATTTTATAATTTTCCTACGACAAGTACGAACAGAGTTACAGCAAATTAATGCTTACCTTTTTTCGTCAAATGCATAAATTGGAAGATTTAAAGCGAAATAACGAGAAAAATTTGCATTTTTGGAAGAAAGCTCATAGAATCTTTTTTAAATTATTTGATTAGAGCTTTCAAACAAAAAAAAAGTGTCTTTAGCATGAAAATTGACAGACTTATAATCAAAATAAGATCGATACCCGCTTTTTTCTACGAAAACAATCTGTTAGGACAACCCCCAAGGTACCCCCAATTAAAATTAATTGCCACCCTTCTGTGATTCTCTTTATATATGTATTATTAATACACCCAAGAAGTTTGACCAATTTAAAATGCCTAATTATAGAAAAATTGGAGTTTAAAAAGAAAACAATTTTATTCAATTTCGTTTTTTTCACCCTTTTCTTAAAAATATCTCCCAAAATACTAATGATGCGAAAAAACGATATAGTACTTAATTGTCTTCTTTTTAATGACAAAAATTTCCCTGTGTGCAGATTTTTTGTACAGTGAATATTCGGTGAGATATAGCTGTTTAACACCTACATTTACGATCGAATATCACCTCATTCAAGTGCTTTAAACTCTCCCCATTTAAAAATTAAGGGATCTTAAGTGATTTAAAAGCTCTTAAAAAGCCCTACAAAATCGTTTCTAATAAAAATTTTCTATCACCTAAAATGAAGGAGCTATGCTTAAAAAACCGATCAATTTTTTTTTTGAAATATCCGAATTACCCGCTTCGGAGCGTAGTGATGTACGAGGTGTGTTCGAAAAGTACCCGGAATTTTAGAATTTCGCGGGTCTGGAGGGTCCGATTGTCAAAATTTTTTTTTTATTGTGTTGGTACACATGCCCCTAAAGTATGATAAAATTTACAGCTATATTCACTGTTTACTTTGTCTGTGGCAGCCACTTAGGTTGGACGTGTTTTTCGAGCTCGGCGATTTTTGCTTCTTTAGACAATGAAAGAATTGAAGAGTCAAAGAATTTGTATTAAATTTTGCGTAAAAAATGAAATAAAGTGTAACAAAGTGTGTGAACTGTTACAAAAAGCCTAT
>JAPYYV010001687.1:0-23242 GCA_030522625.1 Copidosoma aretas
AAGTATTTTGCATAATTTATTAAGTTGCTTCTTATATGGTCATCAGAATAATACAAAATCGGGCTCCATAAGCCACTAGAATCGTAAATTTTACAAATGTATCACTAAAACGTTTTCTATATTATATGTACGGAAATTTAAAGTAAATATGCAATGATAATGAAGAATTTCACCTACATATGTGTAAAAATAGTGACATATGTCGGGCTCCACAAGCCCGAGCTAAGAAATATATATATATACATATATATATATATATATATATATATATATATATACATTAAAATTATATTATGGATGTGCAAATGTTAAAATGATATCTATAAACGTATAATTTTGCCCGATTTAATTGTTATACCCGACAAAATAGCCTAACCTGACAGATTTACCGTTATAAAATAAATTTTGTGCACAGAGGAGTTGAGATAGTTGGTGCGGATATATATATGCATATTTGTTCAAATTGATGTTTATTAAATGATTTGTCGCATAAATAATTGATTGATAGCACGGATTCATACCAAAACAGACTAAGAAACTAGTAAATCACAGAAATCTCGAAAAATGCTCTAAAATTCTGATGAAAGTCAAAAAGGTTAGTAAAATTATAAAACAATACAGACATATTGAAAGTGTTAAAAATTACATAAAAATTAGGATATTTTAAAAATGGCACGGGTAAATGATCTAATATTTGGATGCGTCATTACGAAAGGTATCTGAAGTAACATATTAGTTTTTTGACAAAATCCGTTGAGCGATTTTTAAACAATTGATTTTGACGTCTGTTTTTTACAAGGCAAGCCTATACTTACCACGTTAAAGAGTCCAACTTTGAAGCTTCGGATCTTGAAAACGTTACGGGCTATCTTTTAAAAAATTTTACTATCAATGTACATCAACATTATGAAGTGATTTCTAAAGTTTAGGAACAATCTGTTGTAAATCGATTTTTGGACCAACTACCTTACTGAACTGTAAGAAAAAGCCCGACATACTTGGTAAAAAATGATTTTCAAAATTCTAAACCCATAAAATAAGAGTTAAACTATCCCCAAAAATTAAAAAAATACTTTTAAACGATTGAGTTTCAAAAATACACGAAATTATGTACTATCTTTTGTTTTTTCTTGTCTATCCACTGACGCTAGTCACATAACTCTTGTAGACTTAAATTATAGGTAAGTTATAATTAATCGAAGTACTATCTATTCCCATAGGTTTTAACCAAAAAATTTCACTTACCGTTTCACTTGACGTGGAAAGCTCTGTGTACATATCTCAAGGTGATAAAAAGTAACGTAGTGCTATGGGATTAATAATTATAAGAATGAAACAGGTATATAATGTGCGACCCTTCGACTTGAACTAGCAGGGATTAGTGGTGGTTCGTTTCCAAGAGAAGGGACGCATTGAGCCCACTTAGCGTATTACCTTCCAAGTAATTATAGTTAATGGCACGTTCATTAATTAAAAGGAGAATAATTTTTTATAGACTTGTGGATCATGAATTTTTTATTTGTAAGACAGTGGATCGCGAGGCGTTAATCAAGCAAACAAAATAATGGTTGAATGGAGAATCAACGTTTAATAGTCTCATTCAAAAATGTACATACATCTTTTACAATGATGTATCAATTGAAAATAATTTCGTGTTAGGTGGTAAGCTTTTAAGAAAAACAAAAAGAAAATTCCAAAGTAAAGTCATTGGACGCGTTTATACTTTGCCAAAGGGAAAAACACGACTATCTGTCGACTCAAAACAAACTGTCTTTCTTGTAAATGTAAATAGCAAAGAGACACAATAACATCAGTTGTCCGACTCACGCTCAGGACCGTGGAAGTATCGTGTCAACGAAACGAGCACTATATTGTGTTTAACTTCCAAGGTCTGAGGGATGTCGGTGTCCCGAACTGATCGCAATCCGGCATCTAATCACCGGTCAACATAAAATGATTGTTAAAGTCATATCTTATTCTACGAAAAGAAGTTACAAATTAATATCATTTCTAAAGTATCCACCGGATGACGAACCCCAATTGATTCGGCAAACAATACCGTCGTAAATTATAATTCATAAACAATTTTTAATTTATTTGGCACGCAGCACTTAATCTCAATCGACATTTTTCATATACATCATAATTAATATCAACCATCAAAATTTCTTTAATCGAATTTAGTTTAATTAAGAATCGCCACGAACCATACGTCGTGGATACTGGGGTCTACAGTCCCAATAAATAAAATATACTCGCTTACGAAATGAGCTCAAAATTAATCACGGATAATTATTCTCACATGTTACTACAAAATCTAACTTCTTTCGACTCAACCACGTATCTTCGACTAGGGTTCGGTTTTTACTCTCGCCATTCTCTGCACCTTAATCAAGAGTCAGTCCATGTAATAATATTACACAGGAAAAAAAACAATAACAAAAATAAAAAACGTTTCCAGCTCGTCAGCACCACTCATTTAGGCATTTTCGATAGCCGGACACCTCACAATACGCACATCGATCACACGGAATTATTTTCCGAGCCTTTTATGATTGTTATAAACCCACGAGTTATGAATAAGCTAAAACGAAATACGGGCGTAAATTGCGGACACTCGCGTAAACCAACGAATGCTTACAACGGCAATACTCAAAATTTCAGAAAATCCACTACAGAAAGATTTCGCCCATCACCCTGTGTAATTAGGCCAGAGATCCCCCTTGATTGATAATTAGGCAATCTTAGGTCTTACTCCCTGAATACTCCGTTTAGAGTATATTCCTAAATGAACACAGTGATATGTGGAGGTCAATATTCACTTACTGTCGTTCACGAAGGTGCTTGGCACCTCAGGAGCCTCCGGGAGAGTGATTTTTTCCCTTCGCCTCTCGACAAACTCTGCCTCTCCTGACCCCGACTTCCAAGCCCTCTCGTTTCTCTTCCCCCTTCTCGTCTTTTAGCGCCGAAACCGCTGTGAACGCCGCACCGTCATGCGCTCACATAAGCCCCATGAAAACTTGCGCACCACGCCCGCATGACGTCCCACTCCTATATATATATATAGTTATTCACCCCTCCCGTCTTTGTTAAACTCAAAATTTCCGAGTATTGATGAATTTAAATTTTTTGCGTTCCAAATAATACTAAGTTACTTTTTATCACTTTTATATGTACATACATATGTATATTTTCCTACATCATATAGTTATCATGGTGGGTTTTTCCACGCAACCCCCTCTCACAGTTTACCCACAGCCTCCCTCACAAAATAAGGAAAAATTCGCTTTGTTTCTCTGGGATATTGGGTTAAACCTTTCTACATCTCCCCCCACCCCCTCACACTTATCGCCCCGCCCCACATAATAAGGGAAATTTTTTTCGTTTACTTCCTTATTTAATCAAGTAAAAATTTCGAAATCCCTTCGAAATTCCCTTCGAAATCCCTACAATCATTGGGTTAACCCCCACCCCCTCCCCCCATAGCCAGTCTCCTCACAATCTACCTAACTTTTCTGTCACACGCATTTCGTTAACCCCTATAGCAACATCAAAGCCCGCCCACAGGACCCCCCCTCCCCCCAATAAACTAAAAAATGGTTGGATTGTTGTGGTTATTAAGCTATTTCATTAAGTAAAATGGTTTAAATCCACCTCACAGGCAACACACCCACCAAACAAACTGAAATAAGACATTTTTTGTTAACCACTCACACTCATCCACAATTGTTGGGTTGTTGCGCTTGTTGGATTATTTTTATTGAGACAAAATTTTGTAATGTTGATTATTGTCTGTTGTTCATTTATTAGCTATCTTTTTTTTTCAAACCGCCCAAAAGGCAAATAGAAAAGCGCGCAGACTTTTTTGGTACAGTTATTATTTAAATCATGAAAATTATTATTAAAAATTTATAATTTAAATTATAGAACAGTGCCATTTTTCTAGGCGCAATTTCTGAGTTAGCCCCGAGGCTAATCAGCCCGAATAAACCACTGAGAGACAGACATATTCTGTACCCAAGTTAAAAAAAAAATAATAATCATGTAACATGTGAATAGCTATTAATACTTTGAAATAACAACTATACAACATACCATGCATTGATTACTTTTTTTCAAAGCACTTGCATGTCTCTTACCTATAATCGTGATGAATAGGCATTAAAAAAATTGTATAGAAAATTCTTAAAGTAACAACTGTTTAAATAAAGTATTCGTACTTATGTTATTTATTAGTTTTTCAAAATCAATAAAAATGTATTTGTATAACTTGAAAATAAAATTTATTAAATTACAAAATTAATAGCGTGTAGGTGGGCTAAGCCCTACAAGTATGTATATTCATATATTAATACAATAACTACATACACAAGTATCACATATATATATCCCAGTATCTTGGTCTTATTGGAAACGTAGTTTTCATGTGAAAAATGGTTAAAAATTATGCGTAAAAAGACGTAAAAACCAGTAATTTTACAACTCTTTTGTATTTTCCCACTTTCAGATAATTTTGAAAATATTTGAACTTTCCAGAACAGTCTAAGGTACTAAGATTTTTGTAGTACACACTTGAAGAAACGAATAACCGTTAAGAGTGATCTAAAGAACTCAAAAACCGCGCAACGCCCATTTTTGATCATTTTGTTAACATTTCGTACCACTGCACCGCCCCCCAAAGTCCCCTACTGTCATTAGTATACTTTTATATTTTTTATATCTAAATATAAATTTCAATTCAGCGACTACGATGACAAAATTGCATAAAAAAATCAATCTTCCATAATTTAAGACTAAATATTCAAACGTCTTTTCTATGTTTAGACAAAAAATCAGAAAAATATAATGCCAAAAAGTGCGAGAGAAGTGCAGGAAAACGACATGGAAAAAACAAGTAGGACAGTGGCAAACCAAAAAATAAAGTAGGAAGGCGTGCAAAGAACGAAAAGAATGTGTCGGTATCAAAAAGTATGTATAAAAAGCGAACTACGACGATATATTTGATAGCAAAATCAAAATATAACAATCGCTAGCAAAAAAGGAGGGAAACTCAGACGCATAATTGGAGTCGGAAGACGACAGCATCGACAAGGCGTTCACTGGCTGTTAGACGGAGATCAAACAAGAAGACAGACAAAGTCGAGGTAGCACTATGCGTAAAGTCAGGGAGGACGAAGACCAACAGCACGCAGACTGGAAAAAAAATACGAGATAAGACGACGGCAATAGTTAGAACAGCTGGCGATATAAACGAGAAACTGATAGTAATAATGCTAAATTAACACGAGGTAATCTGGGAACAGTGTATCATTATCGAGTAGCAGAAAGAAAACAAGGTTATGAAAAGGGAACTAGAAAATTATAAAAGGATTATAAGTGAAAAAGTACCTGTTATAGTGAAATAAATTAAAACTAGCATGGTGTATAAAAAATAACGTCAAAGCAAAGTAAGAACAATCAAAGACGCGGATGATTACAGTGTAATCAAAGACGCGGACGGAATTTACACGACAGTTAAAGTAGAGAAGAGCGGAGAGTTGATGAGGTGAGCGATGTAAATACGCCCATGGGAGACAGAGGCAGTACAAAGGCAGTATATAAATAACATAACAGATGAGATGTATGCAAGAGAATAGGAACGTAACAAAAAGATTAGGAGGAACAGGAAAAAGAATTTAATTGTACAGGGAGTGAGACAAACGGAAAATTTTTAAAAGAAGAAATTCAGGAGATAGCTTGGAGAATCACGGAAGTGCCAATTTTCGTCGAAGATGTGCCAGTAATGGGAGTAGGAGTACTGATCAAACTAGAATCCATGGAAGATAAAGCACTGTTTCCAAAAAAAAATATATGCTTGAAACCATTGGTGTAAGTGTCAACAATGATTATACAGAAACAGAAAAAGCAGAAATGGACTAGCTGAAAAGTGTCGAAGAGGAATGAACGAGCAATGGACTGTCAGTGAAGCTGGGATTCATGAAAATGTGAGTGTTAGGAGAATTGTATAATCAACATAAATATAGTGGCAGGCTGGAACATCGCCCTCGCAGGGAAGCAGACAAAAAAAATTGTATCATCAACAAGAAGAGCATGCGTGAGATATAGGTACAGTTAAGTGGGGAGTGGATACGATGAAAATCGTATCCTAGAATGTAGCAGGTATTTAATAATTTAATTTCAGCTGGAAATTTCGTAAACGATTTTGATTAAGTACTAATTCAAGAAACATGTGCAGATAAAGAAGAAAGGTGTATGAATAAATTTTACTAACAATTTTTAATGGACAGGAAAAGCCACAGTCAAAGAGATTGATAAGGGGAGGGCGAAAAGGGGTATTTTATTAGAAGTTAAGAAAAAATTAAAGGTATTTTAAATCAGTTAATGAAAATATTAAATGAGTATTTGAATTATAAATGAGGGTAAAAATACAAGCGCACATAATAATATAAGGATATTTATGGTGTATAATATCAAAACAGTTTTTGATAAGATGCTAGACAATTTGAAAGTCAAATTGAACTACGGGTAAAAGGCGGAGACAGAATTATAATAGCTGTCGATTTATATGCTAGAATGATAGAGGACCGAATAAAAACAGACACTAATATTTGTAGCCAAATAAAGCCAGAGGATAAAGTTCTAAACACTCAAGGCGAAAAACCGTAAAATTGTGCGAAAACTTACGATTAGTAATAATCAATGGGTATACAAAGAGCGATTGTTAAAGAAAGATAACTCATTTAGAAAACGGAGGAAGAGATCGGTCCTAATTTAGTATGGTAGGTGAAGATGGAGGGCTATAGTAATGTTAAACTTTTTTAAGTGGTAACTAGAAGTGAGTCTGTTCATCTACCGATGACGCGACGACTTGGTTAATGGATGTGTACAAGTGAGCATGTGCGCGCGAGAGGCTCTGTATTAAGTGGCGTGAATTGCGTATTTTAGTATAAGAAAAATAGAATGGTCGCGTTGAATAGTTAGTTGATAGTGTAAGAAAGAAGTCGTTGTGTAAGGCTTATAAGGAGTATATAATTTGTAAGCAAAAAGTAAGTAGAAAGGTGCAGGTGCGTAAATTAAGTTTAGGGCGATAGGATAACAGGCGGAATACAGCGTGCATGAAGCCATGGAGGTGAAAATACCGAGTAGAGACGTTAAGTTTAGAGACATTAAGTGCTATTGAAATGAATAAGGACAAAATCAAAAGTGATGCAACGTCAATGTTGAGGAGCGGAAAAACAACGGAGGCAAAGGAAATGGAAAAAAGTGGTGGTAATTCACAAACGACACTGGACAATGTAGTAAGAAAAGTAATTGACAATATATCCAGTATTGCAGGTTTAAGGAAGTGCGTAGAAAAATTAAAAATAGACATGGATAGGTCGGTACGCCAAAAAGTGAAAGC
Organism: Copidosoma aretas; assembly: GCA_030522625.1. Lineage (NCBI taxonomy): Eukaryota > Metazoa > Arthropoda > Insecta > Hymenoptera > Encyrtidae > Copidosoma > Copidosoma aretas. The sequence continues at coordinate 7,403 of JAPYYV010001687.1, forward strand.
AGAAAAAGTAAGAGCGTAATTAACAGATTTAATAAATGATATGGCGCGAAGGTTAGAGGCAGTCGAGAAAAGGATAGAGAGTATAGCTGTTAGCGAAGCCGAAAGAGAAAAAAAGCTAGGGGAGGTAGAGCGCGCGGTACTGGACTACGAGCGGCGGGAGGGGGTTGGCGTAGCGGATAAGACGGATAGGACGGCTTCGATAGTAGCAAAGCAAGCAGCGCGATCGAGCAGGGCCACGGCGCTAAATAGTGTAGACTTCTCGAAGTCAGAAGCGAGAAATATAAAGCGTATCGCTCCAGAAAAAGACCGGGCCAATCGTCAGAATAATATTTTAGTAAAATGGTTAGAAGTCTCAGACGTTAAAGGGAGCATAGAAAATCTGTTGGCGGAAAAGTTAAGATGCGGCGTGAACATTCAAAATGATTCACTGGAAGTTAGGAAAGTAGTTCATGAGGTACTTGTAAAATGGAATAGTTTCGACGAAAAGAAAGAGGTTTTGCAAAGAAAAAAGATACTGGTATGCTCGAAAATTCATATCGAAAACAATTCGTATTTTGAGGACCGGAAATTACAAGGTGAAATATTCAAATGGGCTAAGGCTCGTAGAGAGAACGGCCATAAGGTAAAAATAGGATACAAAAAAGTTCTTTTCAACAACAAGTGGTACAAATGGGAGGAGAGAGAGGCAGTAGAAAAAAAAACGCGTAGTGTAGAAAGAGCAGATCACACAGTAGGCAATCAACAAACAAATTTTCAGTAACGGTCAAGGTTAGGAGCGAGGAGTATGAAAAAATTAAACCATTAAAAGAAGGTGAATTTATATATTGGAATTGCGCGAGAATTTTGAATGAGGATAGGGATTTTTGAAATTTTATAGAAAACAATGATTTTGTTGGTTTATGCGAAACGTGGCTGGAAGAAAAAAGTTGGATCTATTTCAAGGATAAATTGTCAAAAGATTTTGTACGGAAATGTGTAGCAGCAAGTAGGGAAAATAAAAAGGGGCGAGCAAAAGGTGGTTTTTTAATAGGCTTAAGAAAAAGTTGGATGGAGAACAAAAATGATTTTGACTTTTGCGTGGGAGAAGGTATAGTAAAGTGTAAAGTAGAATTAAATATAAAAATTGTAAATTTATGGTCGATGTACAATTCTGGTAATTTAAGGGATATTTTAGAAAGTATAGAATTTTACAATATATGTGGTAGAGCATTTAGTTATTGGGAGAGATTTTAATGTAAGAACGGGTAATCTAGGGAGTTTTCTAGATGTAGAAGCAGGAAAATTAAAAGAGAGGATTAGTAAAGATAGAATCATTAGTAATAAGGGAAAGCAATTGATTGATGTAATTGAAAATAAAGGGCTCACTCTTTTGAATGGGTTGATGAAGGGTGATGAAGAGGGGGAGTTCACGTATTTAGGAGCTAGAGGCGATTCAGTGATGGACTACATTATGATGGATGGTTGCATGCTAGATTGGATACAATATTTTAAGGTAGAAGGGAGGGTGGACTCGGACCATTTACCCTTGTGTATGACTATCGAAATAAGAAAAAAATAAATAGTGTGCTAAAAGTTACACAGGAAAGAAAATCAGTATTCGCATGGTCAGAAGAAGATATAAAATTTAGACAAGGGGCCGAAGACCTCTGCAAAGAGGTACATTCAGAAGCAATAGTCATTGTGGAAGAGACATGGTCTGATATTAAAGACATTGGGATCAAGGCACTCATGAAGAAGGAAATTGTGACTAGGCCATGGAGATTAGGAGAAAAAAAGTGGTGAGACAAAGCATATAAGATTAAAAAATGAAAGGCTACAACGGCATACTATAAATGGAGGGGAGATAAAATGAATAAAGATAAGTACTTAAAACAAACGAGAGAGTGGAAGAAATCATGTGAGGACAGGGAGAAAGAATTGAAAGAAATGGAACAAGCTTAACTTTGAAGCATAAGAAACGACTCAGATGTGTGAAGATTCTTTAGAAATACGAATAAAAACAGAAGTTTTGAAAAGAATGATATAACATTGGAGGAGTGGCAAGAACGTTTCAGGAGGCTTATAGAGGGAAGCATGGAAAGAAGGTTAGGATAACGAAGGGACGTTACCATGGAAGAAGACTTAAGGTCTAAAGAGATCTCATATACGGAAATTCTGCAGGCAACCTTAGCATTAAAAAAGAAAAAAGCAGCTGGCATACACGGAGAGAAAAAGTATGGGCCAAACGCATAGGCACATATGCAAAAGTCCACGTTGAGCGTGCAGTAGCGTTTACACTATACCGTTGATGCTCTGGCCGCCTAGACGCGATGAGTAAACTGCCTGCTCCGTAGCCGAGGAAAAATTCCATAGCGGCATTGGCTTTTTCTCATTGCCGTCATGCGATTTGACTTGTAAAAGTGGGGGTCTTCGTCCGTTCACTTATATCTAGTCTTCTCTATTTCTTTTGCATCTCGTACACTAGTATACATAGGTCGTGTAGGGCGCGGAATTAAGGAGACACGTGTACGCTCTGAGTTGCTGAAGATGAAGAGATTGGGGAGAAACTGGAGACAGACCCCTCACTTCTCCAAGTCAAAACGCATAAGGGCGATGGAAAAAAAGCCATTGCCTCGATGCAATTTTCCCTTGGCTATAGCGCAGGCCATATACTCATCGCGTCTAGGCGTCCAGAGCATCAACTGTATGGTGTAAACGCTAGTGCCCGCTCACCGTGAACTTTTTACACATGCACATATGCGTTTGGCCCATACTTTTTATCTCCGTGTGGATGGAATCCCAAACAAAGTCTGAGAATATAGTGAATGAAACTTATTCAGTAAACTTGTAGGTTTACTGAATAGGGTTTGGAAAGGAGAAGGGTTCCCGGAGGATAGGAGAGTTTCAGCTATTGTTCCACTGTACAAGAAAGATGATACAAATACACCAAGTAACTACAGGAGGATCTCTCTTCAATCAACAGCCTATAAAGTATATGTGGAAATACTAAGAAAAAGACTAGTTGTGGAAATAGAGGAAAAAGAGATACTACCAGAAAGGCAGGCAGGGTTCAGAAAAGGGGAGTCTAATATAGATAATGTGTATATTTTAAACCACGTTGTTCAGGTGGCCAAGGCACACAAGAATAAGGTATGCGCTGCCTTCGTAGATTTGAAGGCAGCGTTTGACACGGTTTCAAGAAAAATGCTTTGGAAAGTGATGGAACAAGAAAATATTAGCGAATATTTAATTGAGAGAATAAAAAAAATCTACGAAGAAACTATAGTTGCTGTAAAAGTTAAAAATGTGATGTCAGAAAAATTTTGGAGTCCGAAAGAAGTACGGCAGGGGTGTGTTTTGAGTCCAATTTTATTCTGTTTATATTTAGCATCGTTAGGAAGAGAATTTAAGGCTAGGAATGTTGGAGGGCTGGTTGTAGGAGGTATAAGGGTTTGGTCTTTAGCTTATGCTGATGATTTAGTCTTGCTAGCACTAAATAGAGAGTCAATGCTAGATATGTTGGGTATGATGAGAAAATTTCTGGATGATTCAAAGCTGATTTTGAGCACTGAAAAAACAAAAATCTTAGTTTTCAACAGCATAAAAAATAGAAGCTGAGACAAATTGGTTTACAAGGGTAGGGGAATAGAAAAAGTAAAAACATTCAAGTATTTAGGTGTTTCGTTTAATAGAGAAAGCACTTATAAGGAGCACATAAATAAATTAAAAATAGAAGGAAGCAGCAGCAAAGAGAACATGGGCTTTAGGAGAAAGACGGGGCAAGAATGACTTTAAACGGAGTAAAATGCTTTTTGATTATTTAGTTAAAAGCATGATGTCTTCTAGCGCAGAAATATAGGGATGGGCGTAAAAAAAGAATTAGAAAAGATACTATCATATTACTATAGGTGGGTTTTAGAACTAGATTTTTGAACACCGAGATACATAGTTTATAGGGAAATTTATTGTGTAAAAATGCGTAACTTGTGGAGAGATAGAGCGATGAAATTTGAGAAAAGGATAAGCAAATCGGAAGATCATAGACTACTTAAACTGCGTCGGAGAGAGAAGGAGAAGTTAGGGGAAGTAGATTTGTATAGTCAAAAAACAAAACAATTATTTAATACGTTGGGATGGAGCACGTTGCAATAAATATTTATACCAGTGAAGGTAGAAGGGTATAGGATGAAGTAAGGTGAAAAATGTTTGATGTGGAAAATCAGTACTTAGATGATAAGATTAAAAATTCCAAGTACAACGAGAATTATATTAACATTAAAGTTGAAAAATTACCAAAGTATTTAGAAAGGTGCTGAAAAGTAAGTGATATTAGTATTATAGCCAGGATTAGATGCGTTGGTTAGAAGGGTCAGATAGAGAGTGTAAATTTTGTAATAAAGAAACAGATACCATAGATGATATAATTATTATATTATATTATATGTGAAATAAGTAAGATAGCGAGAAAATCGAGAGGGAGTAAAAGGAATTATAAATAAATATGTTACTAGCGAATTGGGCGTAATTTAAGTGATAAAATTATTTAAAAGGTATGAGGCAGAATGTAAGAATTCAAGAATTGAGAATGTGTTAACGGAGCCTTTAGCGTAAATGAGTGTAAGTTATAGTATTTTAGGTATAGTGTGAGAGTGAGTATGGGATGTGCGTGTGGTTAAGAGAACAATTTTTTGTAAACCAAGTCCTTACCTGGGCCAATTGGCTGATAACAAATAAATATATATCTACCGATGACCTTTAAAATGACAGGCAATATTGTACGAGAAAAGAAAGAAATAAGGGCCGTAGGGTATTAAAAGAAAATAATAACATGGAAAGAGAGTAAAAAAATGAGCATTAAAACAGACTAGAAGAGATAGTAGTGTAATATTTTGATTAAATAGGTAACCAAAGTAGAATAAATATGATATACAGATGAAACAGGTGACTTAATGTAATTACACATGTAACAGAAAAGCTCAAATGATAACGAAAGAGGTAAAAATTGAACATTGACAAATAGGTTTTCATAATTGTGCATAAAAGGATGATTAAAGGTAAATTAAAAAAATGGTCAAATTATAATAGATAGTACGAAAATTAAATTAACGACAAAGAAAAGGTTAAAAGAGATCGTCAGAGCTGAAAAAATTCAAGAAGCTGAACAAAAACCGAGCAGAGTAGCAAAAAACCAAAGATTTAAATGAGTTTTGGAATGTCATGGAAAAATTCAAGCCGATAAAAAAAATAAGGGGATGGAAATACATACAGAGGAATGGGAGAATTATTTTAAAAATTTGTTAGGAGACAACAATAGTGTGTGTCACAATTCAGCAAACGATTTCTTACGCCAGGCAGCATAATTAATGCACTGTGACGGCACGGCACAGCGTGTCAGCATCCCGTGGTAAATGCATGACGGTACAAGTGGGAACACAATGAGCGCACATTGACGGCATGGTCAGTAGCCTGCTATAGTAAATCCATGGCGCACGCAATGTTTGTTCAGCAAGAGACAATAGAACTGTGTGGAAACGTTTCAAACTCTGCCCATGATTTTGAATATTGAATAAAGGACTATACTTAATGGGTCATGATGGAAAGCACAAACCATTAAAGATTGGGAAACAGCAAGAATCCATCCAATTCACAAGGCAGGAAAGGAGAAGGAGGATTTTGAAAACTACATGCAAATTGCGTTATCAAATGTAGTATACAAGATATTACCAATTATAATCGCTAAAAGAGTAAAAAATGGGTAGAGGAGTGTAAAATATGGCAGGAAAGTCAGGCTGGCTTCAGAGCAAAGAGAAAAACAAGGATCCATATTTTTATACTAAATAGTTCACTTACCAATGAACTGAAGGATGAGGGCAATAAATTACACGCTGTGTTTGTAAACTCTAAAACAGCATTTTATACGATCGATAGAGAAATATTTTGGGTGAAATTAGGAAGTATAGGGCTTAGTAGAAAAATGTTGAAAATAATAAAGAGAATTAATAAATGCTCAAACATCAGGTAATTACGAGCCAGGGGCTAACACATTTATCTGAAACAGTACAAGGTGTAAAGCAAGGATCCCTATCAAGCCCCGTACACATTAGATTATCTATAGAGAATAAATACGATAAGTGGATTGAGAATAATACAGGAGGTGATACAGTTGATTACAGTATTAAAACCAAAAAGTCACTGTCCTAAATTTGCTGATGACATTGTATTATGCGCGGAGTATACTAAAGACACAAAACAAATGCTAATAGACTTAGATGAATCTGGTACAAAAAAAAGTGGAAGTAGACATACAAAAAAACGAAAATCTTAATTTTGAGCGGAGACTCTGGGATAATCAGGAAAGAAGTAAAAAACATAGAAGGCAGGTTTTCAAAAATAATGTTGGATTTAAATGCAAAGACACCAGGATATATACGGGGCATCTCTGTCAAGCGGACCACCACCCCCTCTGTTCATCTCGAAAATGGACTTAAAGACTTGAAACAAAATAATAAATGTAGCTAAGGACTTCAACTTTTACATGCTTCGTGGGCTTGTTGGATATCTAACATGGTGGCTTCAAGATGGCGGCCGTAAAGCAGTAGATTGAGAAAAACTTTTGAGAATTAGATGACAAAAAATGTTATAAAAGTTTATCTTTTTGAACGCTATAATACTGTTTATTAGGTCGCTGAACACGGAAATTACGGTTTTTTTTTAATTCATAATGGCGGATCCGATATGGCGGAAAAGAATACAAAGTTTGAAATTTCAAATTTAAAAAATCTTATCATATCCTGCATTTAATTCTAAGATAAAGTTGTTCTTGAGAATTTTTAGTTTAAATACATAGTTTTTGAAAAAATGACGCAGTTACTAGACTCACCCATATTTCTTTTATCTTTCTCAAGTATGAGCCGATAATCGATTTTTAATGTGATTTTATAAAGTTTTAAAGGTTGCTGAATCAAAATTTTTAGTCGGATATAGAAAATACAAAATGGCTATCAAATATGGCTGAAATATATAAAAATGTTTGCAAGTTTGAACTGATAAAATAGTATATTTTGCATAAAATCTGAAAATGACTTCGTTTGTGATATTTTTACGCTTAAGCGCACGTTAAATAAAAATTTAGTTTTTAGAGTTAATTAAATTTACTAGATTAATCTATAACTCCATTTTTTAAATAAGTGGCAAAACTTAATATCGCACGTTAGATATTAGTGTCCTAGAAGCCACTTTGTCACAATTGTCAGTGTAACACAAAAAAATGAAAATGAGACACCACGCTAGTAACGTCAAATTAAATTGCGCATTTCTTTATTGGGCTGCACATCACATACAGTATCGAGACCGTATGTCTCGTGACTGAAAAGAGTATACAATGTTATTATTCATAAGTTGAGTTTATTATTGTGTTTGGTCGTTTATTAAGCATCAAATACAATTGTTATATATCATGAAAGAAAAATAGAAAATTATTTATTAAGTTAGAAGTAAAGCACATATTTTTTAAAAAAATGCTCAATATATGCCTCGATTTGTTATTTAAATATTAGTGATAACAAAGTGTATGACAGCCAACTCACATTTATTTTATTCTCTAATGATAAAACCATGCCTGTGCAAAATATTGTCCGATACATAACAACCACAATAATATCTCATTTTTTATTCTCTATATTACCCTAAAAATTTTGACTAAGTGGCTATTATTACAGTAATATGTAAAGTATTATATCTGGTTTCCCCTCTTATTAAAAAAAATGGAATTACAGGTGAACCTAGTAATTTTGATTAATTCTGAAACCTAGGAACTTTTTTTAAAGTGTGCTCAGGAGGTTCCATAGTCAGAAAAAGCTATATTCTACAATTATTTATGAAGTAAATTGTGCAAATCTAATAATATAAAGATCATTTTCATATTATACGAGGGTGATCTTTGTGTTGAAAACAAATTTTTTTTTTAATTAATCATTTTGCATGCCAAGATATTGTCACTTATAAAAGCACCTTAATTAATCTAATGGGAAATTTTTAATTTTTATCAGATTTTAATTTAACAAGGCTTGTTTTATTCCTTAAATGATATGAGATGGAGTTAACATTACAAATTTTTTAAAGTAATCAATGTATCTAAAGTCACGTGCAATTGTTTATACGGAAACTGATAGATACTTAAATTTTTGTATGAACGATTGCTTGTAATTTCAGACACGTAAATTATTTAAAAAAATTTGCTACGTTAACCCTATCTCAAATTATTTTGAGAATAAAACAAGCCTTGGAAAATTAAAATTGATAAAATTAAACATTTTCGATTAGATTGATTAAGGTGCTTTTATTAGTGACAATATCTTAGCATGCATAAAAATTAAGAAAAATTAATTTTTTAACCCAATAATCACCCTCATATTACATAAAAATGATCTTGATGTTATTAGATTTGCACAATTTACTTTATAAATAATTCTAGAATATAGCTCCTTCTGACTATAAAACCTTCTTAAGTGAAAAAATATAACATAAGAAGTCATTTCAAGATTGTATGCAAGATCTATTATTTTATCATTTCAAAATTGCAAATTTTTTCATTTATTTCCGCCATATTTGATCGCCATTTTGTATTTTCTATATCTGACTAAAAATTTTGATTCAGCAACCTTTCAAACCTTATGAAATTATATTAAAAATCGAATATCAGCTCATACGTAAGAAAAAGAAAAAAAAAATATGAGTGTACCTAGTCATTTTAGTCGTTTTCAAAACTTCGTCATTTTTTGCACTCAAACTAAAAAACTTCGGAATTAACTTTATCCTAGAATTAAATGCAGACTATGATAAAAAATTGTAAGTTGGAAATTGCAAACTTTTTTGTTTATGTCCGCCATATTGGATCCGTTATTTTGAATTTAAAAAAAACCATAAAATTTGTATTTGAGTGATTTTCAATAAAAGTACAAATTTGAGGTGGTCGAATTTGAAAAAAAGAAAAAAAAAAAATTAAAAATTTGCTGTTTTTGGGGTTTTATGTTAACAGTATAGTAGATCTTGGTATCCTATAAAGTAGAAGTGCAGGAAATACTTATTTGAACGAATTTATTAGACTTTGTATGAAATTAATAGGCTAGGGGAATTACATTTATGCCACGGGAAATACACATATGACAAAAAATAAATTTTTTTATTCTTTTTGCAAGCCATTTTTCTATGATATTTAATAAATACGATATCTTTTTGCTTTTACCATCATAGTCACATATGGGCGAATGAGAGTAATACATAGGTGTAAGTATTGATAGGGTATTAGTAATTACAACATTATAAAATAAGCATTGAAATATTAGTTCATTATTAATAAGGAATACAACTTACAACATTTTTTTTTACACTTCTGACAATTTATGGACACACATCTTTTATAAGTAAGTGTACATTTTGCTACTGGAGAGTGTAGTCCTTTAAAAATATTTATAAAAAATATAAAAAATAAACTTTTTTTGAAGAAAAAATGAAATACCCTAATTAATTTTGATTTTCATCACATCAATTTTATTCTAACTTTTCAATTTTCATCTCTTGCTCTCATCCTTTCTTTTGATTAGTTTTTTGTATTCTATTTGAGCTTCTTTTTTTTGTTTGCAAATCTATCTCTACTTTATTTTTTGAATTTTTTTTTTACAGACGGTTTGTAATTTATTGAACCTAAATGAAAATATTTACAGGGAGATGATATCAATATCTTCCACGGCTGCAGAAGAAAACCCAATTTTAATTCCACTATCTTTTAAAGTATGAAGGAGACTACTTAAATAATTTACGTCTTTTCCCAGAGTTATCCGATTGCCAGCAGTTCGTTTTGTTAAAGCACCAAAACCATATGCTGCATTGTTACCGTGGCCACTCTCCAGAAAATTATAAACATTAGTTTTAATCTGCTGTAAATTATTTTTAATGAAATCCGTTAACAATGAAAACATAAGTTTGCATCGATACTGACTTGTGGGCGTATCTCTCAATAAAGGCAACTTTTTATTTTCGGGGTTCGATTTTAAAACTCTCTGTAGCACGAGCTATAAATGAGCAATTATAGCAAGAGGATCATGCCTGAGACAAAATAATAAGGTACAAAATGACTCATGAAAATTTTGCGTGCACCAAACTCCTGTTTGAAGATTAATCGAATCTCTCGATGCACCAAAATGTACTTTTGTGGTTTATCAGCGTATTTACAATTATAATTTTCACTAAAATCTGTATTCAGCGAAATATCACTTTTAGTCAAAGATTTTTTTAACTTTTTAATTACATTTTGTTGGTGATTTATTCTGTAGACGTGACTTCTATAATCTTCGAATGTTTGTAAAAGTAATTGTTTTAAAGTACCCAGGGTTGTTTCAGCTCTCCTTTTTTCTGTCCGTTGAACTTCGATGTTGGTTTTAATTTTGATAGAGATTCTTTGCTCCTTGACATGGGCCCACTCATAATTAGAAATCGGCTGGCTGTCACTAGCATTTTCAAAATCAATCTAATTTTTATTACAATTAATGCATTTCTTATTTATATATCATTCACTGTTCCAATCACATACGAGCGACCAAAGCAGTTGAGAAGTGTTATACTTAATAACTTGTTGTTTATGCATTGATTGAACAAGGAGAGACATATTTTTGTGTTTTATACACAAACATGTATCGCGATCAGATACAGACCGAGGTTTGATTACGCAAAACGGTCGAAATCTCGTAAAAGAACTATCACTAATTTTTACGTTAGAGTTGATTTTCATAAATTGTTCATACCATGTATTTGCATTCTCATTCATGTACATTTTTTGTTTTTTTATTTTATTACGTGTTATTGTATCTTTTTTACCAGGACAGAGGCGACTGTTTTCCTTGAAAAATTTGATTACTTTATTTTTAATAAAAAGTTTTTTACTACTTTTTGCACGAGAAATGGCTTCTGACGATTTGTCTGTGTCTGTTCTAGATTTTTTACATTGCTACTTCTTACATGTATTTAACATACGATATTTTTTTATTATCCGACCATGGACGACACGTTGAATAATGGTTTGGCTAGCTCGGTCTTTATATTTTTCAGAAATATGCTTTATTTGAGCCTTTGAGACTTCGCCGAAAAGTAAATGGTTTTCTATATCCGACTTTTTTTTTCTTTTTTTTTTTTTTAAGTAAATTTTTTACGCCGGGCTCAGGACCAAAAGACATCGAATTTTTTTTCTGTAGTCTATTCGTTTAATTCGTCTTAATTCTCTTTTAAGGCGTTCATTTTCTTCATCTAATATCACTAGTTGACGGTAACATCGAGCTCGATTTTTATAAAGTACACGTCTGTCAACCTTTGATTGGCTTGTTACGTTTTGAGATGTGGAAGCACTGCACTTTCAAAAGTTACTCTCTTTACCGTCGCTTTGCAAAAACGCTTTTTTTTGTTTTTGTTTTATGCGGAAATTTCGAACTCGGTCTCGATTTTTCTTTCGATAATCACGTTTTTCCCTTTCACTCATACACGGAGAGAAAAAGTATGGGCCAAACGCATATGCGCATATGGAAAAGTCCACGGTGAGCGGGCAGTAGCGTTCACATTATACACTTGATGCTCTGGCCGCCTAGATGCGATGAGTAAACGGCCTGCGCTATAGCCAAGGGAAAATTCCATAGAGGCATTGGCTTTTTTTCCATTGGCATCATGCGATTCGACTTTTCAGAGTGGGGGTCTCCTACCATTCTCTTGTATCTAGTCTTCTCTATTTATTTTGCATCTCGTACGCTAGTATACATATATAGGTAGTGCAGGGCTCGGATCTAGGAGTCCCGTGTACGCTCTGATTTGCTAAAGATAAAGAGAGTGGGGGGGGGGGGGGGCTGGGGACAGACCTCCTACCCCACCAAGTCAAAACGCAGGAGGGCAATTTGCCCTTGACTATAGCGCAGGGCGTATACTCATCGCTTCTAGGCGTCCAGAGCATCAACTCTATAGTGTAAACGCGAGTGCCCGCTCGCCGTGGAATTTTTACATATGCGCATATGCGTTTGGCCCACCCTTTTTCTCTCCGTGTATCTGTCACTTTCTTTCTCTTACCATTTTCTTTTTCTTTTTTATATTTTTGCCGTGTCTTTTTAAAAAGTTCTTCTAACTTACCAGGATCTGCTAATATTCTTTAACGTCTTTTTCTCCCAGCTTCTCGTTTTTTTCCAACTTTTCTTTGCGTTTAAGTCTCACAAATTTTTTCTTTTTTATCTGTTTATTAACTGTAGAATTTAAATCTTCAAATGTTTTCCCTGGTCGTGTAACACGTGACATAACTGTTTTACAATTAATATATTTATTATAGTTTCTAACTTAAACATACGAGCAATAAATGAAAATTGAAATACAGTTTATATTACTTGCGGCACACTGGAAGCTCTAGTTTTCATCAAACGCAGACACGTACTGATTATACAGAAACATCGGCTACATCAATTAAACTTCGTGACATAAACAATACTTTAGATAAGCTTCTGCGGCTTGTTTATAATTCAAACTGTTACCTATAGATTCCTGGAAAAACTGTAGTATGAATCATATTTGTTTACATAGCGCACGCGTTTAATACACTCTTTACGATTGTGTCCCGAGAAACGCTCGGACTCAGTGAGCATCGACTATGTCGAGTCTGAGCTCCGGGAAAGCCAGCCTCGCCTTGGGCTACTAAGGCGCTCTTATTCTCTTGACTTCCCTCTTCCTTTTTCGTTTTTCCTTCTTTCCTCTTTTGCGCTCTAGTAGTGTAAGTTATACGCACGCTCGGCCTATCAATTCAAATTTAAATAGTTGACTTATTTTAAGGTGATCGAAAAATAAAATGCAGTATGCACCGCTGCAGTACTATTTTACAATTTTGTACTTAAAACCTAATATCTCAAGAACGAAAACAGATAGAAGGTTGAATTTTTTTAATTCTTTAGTTTTTGATGCAGAATTAGAAAAAAATATTATTATGGTGGCAAAATCATAACATAACCAGAAAATTTCACTTTAACCTCGGATTTTTGAATATCTTGAAAACGCAAATCGATAGAAATTTGGTTTTTTTTAATCCTTTGTTTTTTCAAACAGAATCCAAAAAAAAATATTTATTTGGTCAAAAAACGAAAACCTAACCTATAAGTTTACCCTAACATTGAATCTTAAATTGTCTCAAGAACGCAAGCAGATACAAACTTAGTTTCTTTTGTATTTCCTTTCCTCTTAAAAAACAAAATCAGAAAAGATAATTTATTGGTTAAGAAATAGAAACCTTAACTATAAACTATACCAAATTTTAAATTTTTAATTATCTCTGAAACGCAAGCAAATGCAGAGTTGTTCTTTTTATTTCATTTTTACTCAAAAACTAATGTCTCAAGAACGAAATCATATTAAAGTTTTTTTTTTTTTTTCTTAATTTCTTGGTTTATTATACAGAATTGAGAAAAAATATTAATAAGGTGTCAAATTTATAACATAACCTAAAAATTTCACTTCAACCTCGAATTTTTTAATATCTTGAAAACGAAAACAGATAGAATGTTGGTTTTTTAAATCTTTTGTTATCACAAACAGAATAAAAAAAAATATTTATGTGGCCACAAAACGAGAACCTAACCTATAAATTCACCCTAACTTTGGATTTTAAATTGTCTCAAGAACGCAAGCAGATACAAAGTTAGTTTCTTTTGTATTTCCTTTCCTCTTAAAAAACAAAATCAGAAAAGATAATTTATTAGGTTAAGAAATAGAAACCTTAACTATAAACTATACCAAATCTTAAATTTTTAATCACTTCGGAAACGCAAGCAAATACAGAGTTGTTCTTTTTATTTCATTTTTACTCAAAACCTAATATTTTAAGAACGAAAAGATATAAAAGTTTTTTTTTTTTTTTTTAAATGTTTGGTTTTTTATACAGAATTGAGGAAAAATGTAAAAAAGGTGTCAAAATCATAAGATAACCTGAAAATTTTACTTTCATCTCGAATTTTTTAATATTTTGAAAACAAAAACAGATTGAATGTTGGTTTTTTTAAATCCCTTGTTATTTCAAATACAATCCAAAATAAATATTCATGTGGCCAAAAACGAGAACCTAACCTATAAATTTACCCTATTTTTGAATTTCAAATTATCTCGAGAACGCAAGCAGGTACAAAGTTAGTTTTTTTTGTATTTCCTTTTTTTTAAAAAAAAAAAAAATTAGAAAAGATAATTTATTATGCTATAAAATAGAAACCTAACTTATAAACCTTAATTATCCTAAAATTTTGAATTATTTTAGAACGCAGGCACATACGAATTTGATTTTTCATGTTTTTTCTTCGTTTTTTTAACAAAATTAGGGAAGACGAAAGACGATAAATTTGGCTATTAAAAAAAAGTAACCGACAAATTTTACTTTTGAAATATCTTGAGGACGCAAGCTGATGAGATGTTGATTTTCTTTACGTTCTTCTTTGTTTGAGAAACAATAATTATTAGTTCTAATTTTTATTTTATCCATAGTGTTATGCCTAAATCGCGGAAGCTAACAGATAGAATATATCATGCATTAACTTACCTGTTAAAGTACCAAACGAAGCTCCTCACTCAAAAAAGTACATGGCTTAAATTTTTCCTGACTACTTCTATTAATAACTGTGGGAAAATCATGAAATGTCCATAAAATCGATACTATACCTTAGAAAGTTGTATAAAACTGTTGTTTTGGGCTTTTGTGTAATATTCAGTATTTAAATAATAATAATGACTCGAAAAGTTAATTATATATATACTTATGTCAAAGTAATTTTTTAGGGTATGTTATTTGAAAAAACTAGGAAGATTCGTAATATTAATGACTTATAATGATTATGTGCAGTTAAATAAAATGACGACTATTGTTGAAATAATAATTCTTTTTGATGTTTCACATTATTCTTGTATTTGGTTATTCGTAACCTTAAACATTGAAAAATTCAGATTTTATGCTAACAGAACAGCCATAATTTTCTAAAAACCCAGCAAGTTATATTATCAGTCGGTAAAAACCTAGTAAGTTCCATGCTTGAAACCGTTAATACCGAGTAAGTTACACGCCTCTGACGTTGATACCCCTGTAAGTTACATACTTCAAACCGTTAAAACTTAGTAAGCTACACGCTTTAAACCGTTCAAACCCATTAAGTAACATCCTTCAGAAGTTCATAACCCAGTAAAATAATGGCTCCAGACGTTCAAAACCGAGTAGGATAAACTTTACATTTTAATCACATAATTTACTATATTTTTAACATCTAAAGCATATAATTTATTTGGTTTTTAACTATCAAAGCATGTCATGTGTTGGGTTCCGATCGTCTGAAGCATGTAAATTACTGGGATTTAACGGTCTAAAGCATGTATTTAAGTAGGTTGTTACCGTCTGATCCATGTAACTTGCTGGGTTTTTTACGTCTGAAGCATGTAACTTACTCGGTTTTGAAAGGTTTAAAGCATGTAAGTTACTGGGTTTTAAAAATAGACATACAAAGTATAGACCGAGCATCCAATGTTATAACTCTGAAGCACGACTGAAATAAGCCTAATGAGTTATGTAGGCTATCTATCTCTCTCTTGGCGACAGCTGATAAGTCGACACAATCAATAGCTATACAGGCAACTAGGCAAGCAGAAACAGCCCGACAAAGGGGACGTGCATAATTTACGTAAGGGTTTTTTCTTTAATTTTTAACCCCCTCCTTCCCTCATGTAAGGAACCATAAGATTGTCTGCCCCTCCCTCCCTCCCCACGTTATCTTACGTAAGGATTTATTATTGAAATTCTTAAGATATTACAATTGATTT
>JAPYYV010001688.1:0-24229 GCA_030522625.1 Copidosoma aretas
GTCCAGCTCGGTGAGTCTCGCCTTTTTTTGTTTTTTCTTCGTCAATTTTACTTTCGTGCAAAACGTCAATCCAAAATTTCCACGAATTGTAACATTCGTATACCCTGCAGAGAAAAACAAATGGTAAAAATCCCCGTTCTGGCACCGCGAACTGGTGGCGTTTCTTTGTCCAGGGACTTTTTTTTTTTAATCTGGCCGAAGCCAATTTTAATTGCTCGGAACGGTAATTCCTATACTGCTCGCATGAATTTTTATGAAAAATAGTGATTTCAACGACACGCGTTTCTCACACTGGGCTTCACAGAGTGCCCTATTGTACAGGGCCTCGTGACGGCTGATTTTTCATCCCTGCATGCACAGATGGACTGGAGAAAAACTCAAAGGAAACCAAAAAAAAAAAAAAAAAAAAAAAATTCTGCGGCAAAAGCTCGAATGACGTCTGCCATCGCGCGTCGGCGCACTCGTTTCGCGCTACTTTCCCTAAAAAACCAAAGCTGCCGCCGCGCAGTTGCAAAGCTCGACTCGTCCGCGTCGAGCTTGCACGCAAGTCTTCAAGCACAAGCGCGTATAAAATACACGACACCCACTACAATATACACACAAGATATAGAGTGTAAGCACGGCGCGCTTCAATCGCCGCGCTTTCGCTCTACTCGCGGCATCATATTTTATCCGTATACTTTACACATGGATCACCCGAGCAGCAGCAGCGGAAACTCGCACAGCTGTCCATCGGTAAATTTTAATCGACGACGATTCAGTCGCTTTTTCTTCTTCGTACAAGTGCACGCACCATATGACGGCACAGCTTTCACGTTTCACCCTATAACGCTCTTCACTACACATACGTACATGCAATTATATCATATATTACCTGCACCTACATGCTATGCTATACGCTCCCGCAAGCGCGGCCCAGTTCGCGCCATAAAACAGCGTCGTGAAGACGCGTTTCAATTCATTGACCTCCGGCATTAGTGTTTTTTTTTCCGCTTCCTATTCACATACGTTTTACTATTTTACGGTTTTTTTTTTTTTTTTTTTTTTTTTTTTTTTTTTTTTTTTTTTTTTTTTTTTTTCTCTTTTTTTTTTTCTCTTTTTTTTTTTTTTTTTTTTTTTTTTTTTTCTCTGGGTTAACACTCCGAATCGGAATTTCCGATCGACTCTTTGAAAACGCAAGAGAAAATTAATGCTCATAGCCTCGCGTGTATACTTATGTGCGCGGCGCACAAAGAAAACTGTCTTTGTAAGTTTGTATACCTGCAGTAAATATGTAGCTGCATGCATGGGTACGTGCTCGCGGGCACCGCTACTTATTAAATTTATGTCAAGTAAGAGACAATATCCGCTTAATGCGGGAGAACCGATCGATGCGACAAATTTTAAAGGGGAAGAATCTTTGGTTCCTCAACTCCGAAAATTATTTATAAACGAATCGAACGAACATTTTTTTATTACAAGTTGGTAGTGCGATATTGCTTTCCATTAGAGCTGCTGTATCAGCCTCGAGACGTGTTTTTTTGAAACTTGTGTGTAAAAATCAATGAATGAGCTTTTTTAAGATTTTTAGCGATGTTTGATGCACGTGTGCAGCGCCAATTCCGTATACGCACAGTATATAGGTACCGCGGCAACGTGTTCGATATAATACGAATCTGTAATCTGTATGGTATTTTATATGAAAAAATTGTATTTCTTCGAGATCTGCCAGCTTCGCATGAAACTTTTCGCCTGAAAATTTTAAAAAAAGCTAAAAGCATAGTAACGCTTTTTACGACGTTTCAAAACAGTTGTAGGATCTCTATGCAGAAAAAAATGTGTGTATGATGAAAAAATTATGTGTATTATTGTTTTTAGTTATTGATTTGTTGCAAAAATGTAAAATACCCCTTTTAATGGACAAATAACGATTGTTTTCGTCATTTACGCGTACCTTGTATGATAACTAAATTATCCAGAGCGTAATCGGATGAAAATTACTCGAGTTAGTCTTTGTTGAAACTTGATAACATAAATATACCCGATTCTACCCACAAAATAAAATACTCGTGATCGAACTTTGTATCAAAACTAAACAGTCATAATAATTACGTTCAATTGAACTCGATTCTCTCTGGTAAAACTCTCCACGACACTATCATCTGCAGAGCTGTCGTGCTAGAAAAAATTTATATAACTCGCACAAATTGAAAAAAAAAGAAAAGAAAAACTTACGTCGAATCGTTAAATCAGAGCCTGTCGCTGACGCCACTGCGAAACCGCCGGAGCGGCCACCGAGGAGCCGGCGATGAGTTCAGCGACTCCGACAGCGTCCGGAGCCTGTGCAGCACGAGCGGCGGCCTGCACTGCGAGCACCCGAACTTCGCCCTCAACGGCTCGACGTACGGCTCGCGCGGCTACCTCCACCACTGCGCGGGCAGTCTACCCATGCAGCCCGGCGAGTATCGGTAATATTGCCGATTTTTTCATTTTTTTTCAATACCCATAAACAATGCTTCTCTGACCGATACGATCCATTCCCTCGAAGGACACCGACTCAGCGCGCCAGCCAGGAGGTCCGACAGGTCCAGAGCCAGCTGCGCCAGGCCCGCAGGGAGCTCGAGGACAAGAACAGCCAGATATCCCAGCTGACCATGGAATTGGTCGAGCTGCGGCTCTACAAGGCCGAGTCCCAGAAGCAGGAGCAGCCAAACGAGGAGGTGGAGGAGCACGAGAGCGTGGACGGTGGTGGTGGTGGTGGTGGTGGTGGTGGTCTCGCCCATCAGGAGCCGGACGATTCCAAGGAGCCGGCGGTGAGCAGCGGCGAGGCAGGGGTCGTCGCGGCGTCCTCTTCGTCCCTCGTCGACTCTGGCCACTTTGACGGGGCCTCGTCCACGTCCTCGAGGGAGGCCGGTCTTCTCCTCGGCGAGGGCAGTCCCCAGTGCAGGCGTCGATTGCGGGAGCTCGAGGAGATCCAGGAGCTCAAGCAGAATCACAACGACAGGGTCGAGGCCCTTCTGAACCAGCTGTCCGAGATGAGCACGCGCTACTTCGAGGCCGTGCCGAAGCTCGAGCAGGAGGCGTCGGCGAGACGCCAGGCCGAGAGGGAGGTCGTGGAGCTGCGGTCCCAGCTCGAGAAGCTCAAGGCCCAGCTGGCCGAGCAGGAGGAGCGCGTCAAAAGCATGTACCTGAAGATGTATGCCAAGAGCCAGGAGCCCGAGAGTCCGAGAAGAGCCTCGGTAATGGACCAGAAGCAGAGCGGTGGTAACCAGGTGGGGGTTGCTGTTTGAAAAGTTTTTGATCAATAAGTATAACTTGGAACTTGGTGGTAACTGATTGTTCACCTGTTGTTGTTGTTGTTGTTCTTGTTGATAATGAAGGTGGCGGAGCAAGATCCATCAAGTAATCCGGACGCAATCACGGTAACGGAGCTCCTGAAGAAGCTGTCCATTACGGAGGCCGAGCTGGAGTACACGAAAGTAAGAACAGCCGGCCCTTCTGCTCCTCTCTATTTTTTTCACCACTTTAGCAAAATAACAACTTCTCGTTTTACCTCGGTAGACACGCTAATTATTTTTTCGCATTCCATCCGCTAAACAAAATTGTTTTTCACCCTTCCACGTTGTTTTTTGTCATCATCATTCCTGTGTGTTTTGTCCAACGTATGCCTAACGCCACACACAAACGACTAATCGACGATTCCACTGTTTTTGGCCATCTCTCACACGACTCCATCAGGCACAGCAGGATCAATCGAGCTGTGCGGCCGAACTTTTAGCTTTGGCGAGTCGTTGCCAAAGCTTATTAACAGTTTCGGAGGCTGTTTCGCTTTACATCCTTGTTGCGCGTAAGGTATTGTATTCCGTATATACTCAACTGCCTCGTGACTTGGGCTCGTTGTTGTTGTTGTTATTATCATTATTATTACGTTAAATTTGATTTTATACTCATGCATATATGCGTTACATGTCGACGTTTCAGGCGAAAAATATATCGTTTTCGATTCACCCCGACAATGATACATACTATTTTAATTTCTCCAAACGAAAAACATACATGCTGTTTGGATTGGAGCTCGACAAATTTAGAAAAGTATGTTTTTCAATAGTTCAAATCGAATCTGTAGTGTTTTTCGTTTAAAATGTCGATATAAACGTGCATGATAAGTTGTATTTCGTCTTTGTTTTTATTTTTCTTTTATTTTCTACAACTCTATGAATCTTTTTTACTTGTTATTTCGCTCAAAATTTATTTTGTAATTTTTATCAAGTTTATTTCGTAATGATATTGTAGGTGGTTGAATTACGTTTTAAAAATATGTTAAACGATTTAAACATTGTCGTAGTTTTTCAGTTTGCACTTTAATTTCGATTTGCACGGATCTTGCGTAAATGAGATCATTGTATTTACTGATGAACTCGTAGCATGTGTATACGTAGAAGAAACAGCCTCTTTATTTCTCAAGGGATCTTGGTGATTCTAAGCTTCTGCGCAGTTGAGCTTTATACACGCTGCTAAATTGACTGTCACGATATTTCTGTGTCTTTAATGATTTGGTTCTTATTTTTTCCATAATTATAATCGATTTAAAATTATTTAGGCTCTATACAGGCGTCTCGTAGATACCAGAAATCCACCAGCTCAAGACCCTGAAATAACTTCAGACACCAAACTTCAATTTCTCAAGTCAGCTGTGTATTACTTCCTTACTGATAAGGAAAATCTTCATGGACATTTGAAGGCAATCGAAAGTATTTTAGGTTTTACTGATGCAGAAAAACTTAATATTGATAAGGCATATGGATCAGTTCGAAAATAGAAGTATCTTGCCTGTGAAACGAATAAATTTAGGTATCGATTGCCGATACGTCGCGAAAAATACGTTTTTGTTTTGAAAAAATTTTATTTTATATAATGACAAATAGCTACTGTAGCTTTATGGGTATAAAAGTTTCTTAGTTGTGTGCGTCGTTTAAAGACTTGGTTATTTGATTATTATTTTAAAAAGCTGTCCATACTTCTAAACAATTTTTTATGGATTAAAATAAAGTGAAAATGTAACAACTTCACCACTGAGAATAGCAGAAATATTTCTAATTGAATCCAATAAATTTCAAGTTGGTGAAAATTTTAGATAAAATATAAAATTTAAACACGGATATACAAGTTTGCGCCAATGGATTAAAAATGTAATTTATATGTATATACATTTTAATCACGGTGATTAATGATAATTGATAATTATTTTCAAAGCATCACCAAAAAAATCGTCTTTACCAGAGTGTATTGTCAATTTACTTTCGTTTCATTTATTTTTTAAGTTTAGATGAATTTTATAACTAAAGTTTTGAGATACTATACTTTATTCCGATGTACTATCAAGACCCCAGGGAAAAAGTAAGCGTTACTTACTTGACATTTATTTGGAAAAAAGAGATCTGAGATGGAGCTTTTTTTCTCAACAAATCGAGAAATATTTTCCTTCAGTGAAGCACTTTTTTCCCAAACAGGATCGATTGATTTCAAACATATTCACATATTTATAGTACTAACTATTGTATTGATATTATTACAATTTGCTTTTTCAAGATTTCAAAAAATTATTTTGAGTACTTATATGTTAAGTTACCTGCAGTAATATTATCTGTGTATGGAAAATCAACCTCAAAACTTTAGCACGGTATAGTCATAAATGTCAAAGATTTAAAATGATTAAGTTTGTGTATAGACGCTAAGAGTAATGTGTTTAGATATGATACCGAAGAGACTGATAACAATATTTTGTTGGAATTTGCATGCGAAATTAGAAAAAAGTAACAGTCATGGTACCAACTGCTTGTATAAATGAAGTTTTCTTTTTATTAGTTTTTCCGATTTTTACTCATTGTCAGTTGTTCGACTGTGCCTTTACAACGGTACAGATATATCTAATCTATTTAGTTTACCTTTGTTAAACAATGTGTTCCAATTTATAGAAAAATGTAATGTTTACAATTATGTATACAAGGTGATAATTATTTTATATGTACTGCTATAAGAGTTCCTGTCTAATTGATATGAATTCATGTTCAGATCAAAGACGTGAGTGAATATTTGTACGGCTATGGTAAATGGATGGATTCTCTCGCCTTTATATTTTTATCTAATTGACAAAATATTTTGTGATCTATCTGCTACGAAATTAAAAAATGTGATTTTTGATTCACTGCTTAGCACACATATTATTTGAATCTGTAAAGTTATTTGTAAATTTAAGTAAATAAAATGAAAAGTTTGGTAACTTAAATGAAATTGGTTTGAATAATTCCTACTCCAAGTACTAAAATAAATCATTTTATTGAATTTTTTTTTGGTTTTTTTTATTAACAATTTTTTTTGTAAAATACAGAAAAAACGTTAATTACTTTTTACCAGCTAAAATGATTCCATCGTATTTCTGTTGGAACCATTTCATCGCATCTTCTTTTGTTAACCTGTGCTGGAATCCGACTTTGCCAGTCTTCCTTCTCCTGTGAGCTACATTGAATCCTGCAATAGAAAATTTCAAATTGTAAAATAAACGCTTACAGTCGTTTCAAAAAATATAAGATTTTATATAAGATAGTGTCGCCTCCATTAAGTAACACACCCAGTATATTAGGTGGGCATGGGTTGCAAATAAGAAGCTGTCTATCTTGCACATGTTCGAAAAGAACTATAGACACTGCCTTAGTCAACAACATCTATGATACCAGATAATGTGCGTAATGTAGAGTAAGTGTGTACATTAATTATCTTACCTGGGCGACCGAGAACAACGTAGAAATCCAAACCATAGATACCAATGGATGGATCGTACTTGATACCGAGATCGATGTGTTCCTGGATACCAAAACCAAAGTTGCCAGTACCCGAAAAGTTCTCTTTCCGCAACTCGTATTCACGAACCTAGATCAACAAACAACAGGTATTCAATTAAAATGTCAACAAGGTAGACACAACACTCAAGAACAAGAACCAAAACTCACTTTTAAACCTCTTTCTAATATTTCCTCCGCCTTAGCTTCGCGGACTGTGCAGTGAACGGCGATTTTTTCGTTTCTTCGGATACCGAAAGACCGAACGGTATACCTCGCTTTCGAGAAGACGGGCTGTTGACCAGTCAACTGTTCGAGTACCTTGAAAATAAAGGTAAAATGAGCGACAACAAAATCCAAGAAGTAGAGGAACAAAAGAATAAACGGAGGCGTACCTTAGCGGCACGAGTGAGCCTGTCACCGGACTCTCCGACACAGATATTCAGGCAGAGTTTGCGAATCTTGACCTCTCGCATGACATTTTTCGAGGAATCTTTGGGCTCCTTCCTCGTTTTCTTTACAGCACCAGCTGCTGCCTTGGGAGGGGCTTTCTTCGCGTCCTGCAATCGATAAAAACATCTTGAGAAAACTGTCCATGTTGTGTGTGTTGACAACGTGCGGGGAGGTTAGAAAACGCTAATAACAAGGGGGTAAAAAACAATGTCGAAATCAGACGAGCCGCGAAAAATAATGCGATTTGACTGTAGAGAGATTATCAGGTTTTCTTATTAAATTGACTCGCGCACTTGTTTCACAAGGATTCGATCGATTAATTGGGATTTTCGGCACAAGTTTTGGTTTGACTAACTCACCATCTCTGTCACCATCTTCGCTCGAGAAAAAGAGCCACAGCGATCGGATGCGAAGAACAGCAGTCGACGTCCCCCTCCCTCCTACAGTAGCTCCCGAAAAGGCCCGAAGAGCTCGAATGTGCTGCCATCACTTGGTCGGCAAAATTTTCTTATTTCTTATTTTGTATTTTTTCTAATTTCAAAATAAACAAAATTTTCGTGTGATTAAGAAATTAATTAATATCCAAAAAAGGCCCCAAAAATTTTTAATTATTTTAAAAATGTAAATTTTCAAACTTCAATCTGATCAGTTTCGAAAAAAAAAATTTGGACGGAGGGTTTCGAAAATAGAAATACGTTTGAATATTTTTTAATCATAGTTATTATTATCGTTAATATCCATATAATTATCAATATAGCTACAGTAAAACACAAAACAAAAAGAGATATCTGTACATTCTCCTTACTTATTAACATAACTCTTTTTTTTTTTTTTTTTATACCATTAGCCTAGGGTAGGAAGAAACTAAATGATAATATTCACAGATATATTACAAGATGAATGAGCAGCAACGGACACATACACTGCTTTTCGTTCGTTATTAATTATAATATGTATATATGTATATAATATATGCCTCATCAATTTATTCTCGTGCGAGCGCCGGTGTGTTTATTTAATCTTAAATATTAGTACGAGACTTTGATGAAAAAAAAAGCAAACAAAAAAACAAAAAAGAAACAGGCATTTCGAGTATAAATTGCCATATATACGTGCATTTACAATTGCAACGTGCGCGCATACACGTACATACATATATTGTACGTACAATAAATATATATGTATGTACGTGTATGCAAATTACATACATATCTGCATGTTTCATGTAAATTGGCAAGTCAATGTAAGATTTAATTTGTTCATTCGCGCGAATACGGAAAAACGCGTCGCAGTGTATATGTGACGCTCGGCCCACACACTTATTTTATAAATGTAATAATGATGCTCTTTTCGCGCATTCTCACCGAAGCACACACTCAGACACTCCACGTGCAGCATCCACTCGACTTTCGATTAAATTTTCGACTTTCGCTCGCTCGCTCGCTTTTTTGGATTTATCGTCGACGGTTTTCTTTTTGTTTTATTTTTTCTCATTTATAAGTTCTACACTGTACATATGCACAACGCATCTTTTACTCTGTACACGCGCACACGTACATTCCACGAGTATCATCTTTGCTCTCTGGGCCTTAAAAATTTAATTTTTATCCTCGACTTGTTTTATTTGATAATTTTTTCTTCCTCCATTCCCTCAAAGTTTGTTTTAGCGCATGTGGTTACTCTTAAATTTATACGTAATGTAATATAATATAAGGATGGACAGAACAGTCACTATATATATATGTATATATCACATATATATCTTCGTAGTCGCCTTGATTAATGAAATTAAAATCGTAAAAAAAGAAGATTATAGTACAAAAAAGCCATTACAGTTTAATTATATCGATAATCATCGCGCGGACAGAAGCAAGTTTGGAACAAGACGTTTTCTCGGTTCTTTCTCAACGTCATTTATAGTATGCCGAGAAAAGGTCTCTCCCCAGCTGCAACAGTGACGATCTGACCGTTTACGGAAGTGGTATACAAAAAGAATTAAGAAGAAAAAAAACAAAAAAAAATAGGTGCAGCGGTATAGAGTGTATCCGCCCCGCTGCGTTAAATACAATCAATAATCTCCGCATAGTCGAATCACAGCCTATAGTCAAAATCAAACAACTTAAAAGCGATCGAAAGGAGAACAGAACGAGAACGGTATAGAAAAGGGAGAAGAGGAGAAAAATTCAGATATATTCATGGTGGGGCGAAGGTGTAGGGACACGATTACAAATAATCGTATACACAATAAAAAAGAGCGCGGAAGCGCGACGCGCTTTGACGGACGTTATTTACGAATATTCTGTGCAACCGGTGAGAGAGCCAACTTGTGCGTTCTGTCCACCCCTAAACCATTTTCTCGTCGTTTTTTTACAATTTTTCGTCTTACTCTCTAAAATGTAGCATTTTTTTGTTATTGTGATTACATCATCATCATCATCATAATCATTTTCTCTCATTGTTAACGTTACTCGCACTATATATTATATATTTTTTTCTAGAGTCCTCTCGTCGTCTCTATACGGGAGATGCGCGCGTTGTGAAACTTTTACAAATTCGCAATCTTTTTTATACTTATCACGTCTCTCATTTTTTTTTTTTTTACGTTACGAACGTGAGAAATTTTTTTTTTATTCGATAACTGATGCACAGGTAGAAAAAACACAAGACTAGCACTATAGCTGTGTCGCGGCAAAGAGACGACGACGACGAGCGATCGGTAGTAGTAGTAGTACTTACAGATCTTTTAACGTAAAACGCACGCGTTTCGCTCATCCCACTTGATCACTTTCCGTAAAACTTATGCAGGACCGGATGGAAGTGTGTGGAAGTGTTTGTTTGTGCGTGTGTGTGTGTATTAAATGTGTGAGCTTTAATTATACTCGTGCGTATAATTGTGTGTATTATATGGTGTAGGTATACAGGGTTTGCGAAGTTAACGTTCAATGAGATCGATCGCACGCAGCTAAAACACACTATATGTCACTATATATTATCATGCCGAACAGAGCGGAGCTGCGCGCGACATTGGTTTGAGCGCCCCTTTCGCTTAAAAATCGCTTTATGCATGTTTTTATTTATTATTTTGTTATTTCTTTGTTCGTTTACTTGTTTACTTATTTTCTTTCGTGTTACGTGCATTCGGTACGTGTGTACTAACTAGCTTGTGTACTAACTTTGTATGCCCATCTCTCTTTTTCACTTTGAATGATTAAAATCGATAACAGCTTTGATAGAGTTCGTAGTAGTTACTCGTAGTGATAGCAATAGTATAGTCATAGAATAGTAGATGTAGAATAGTGGATAGCGGTAGTTTAGTAGATAGATAGATAAGAGGATAGCGCATAGCGTAACTAATTAATCATAAACCTCGGCAACTCGACGCAAGTCCAATCCAAACGATATTAAATATTTAATTATTTATCATACGATTGAAGAAAAAAAATTAAAGAAGAGAAACGATGTTGGTAATAATAATAATATTAACTATATGATATAATAAAAATAGCAATAAGAATAATATTAAAAATAATAAATCACTTTAATCATATGATCGTAGAAATAATTAGAATTAGAATTATCAATAATTATTATTATTATTATTATTATTATTATAATATTATACATATGTACGTGCCTACGCGTTAATTATTTACTCTTTTTACCGTAATATGTTACATCTTTCTAATTAAAAATTTACAAGACACTAGGGATAAACGCTAGTTAGGAAGTAGTTTTTACTCGTCATTTTTGTCCCATAGAACGCTTTTTTTAACGCAACATACTCTTTCTTTTGTATTATTGTTAATCTGCTTTTAATTTACCATTCGATAAACTTTTTTGTTTGTTTTATACTCTAAATTCGGAGTAGCGGCTGCGGTGTCCATCATTGATGATATCTGCAGCAGAATCTATTGTTTTATAGTAATATAATACATAGGTATTTATATAGAGCAATATTATACAATAACACATCACATAACGCGCGCTCGGATCGCTCGAAACAGCAGCGATCTAGATTTTTAATTTAATTTTTCCTTTATGTAGATAGAATATCGTTAAATAATTAAAATCACAGTAGTTATGCCTTCGGTGGCTCTTAAATTTATAAATTGTTCATTTTTTTTTTCTTTAATCCTCCATAACGCCTAAAACTTATAAGATAGTTCGTTTACGGGGACAGAGAACGTGTAATTACAATATTTAACCGCAGAACTAATGCCTTTAGCTAGTAAGTCCAGTTGTTCACTATTTTTCGTCTCATTATTTTATGTTTCGACATTGTCTTGCACAACAACAAGAACAACGAGAAACGTGGTTATTCATATATTCTTTCTCTCTATCAATTTTTGTACATGTATATGTGCATAGTTATGTATACATTACTAGTTACGTGTCTATTTTCGGGAGTATCGTTCATTTCACGTGAATTTTGTTTCATGCTATTACAAGTATAATAATCGGCGGGCACGAGATATACATCGTAAGGGGAGCTGCGCCTGACCCGCTTGTTGGAGGGACCAAGAGGTCCTGTCGGTCACTCCCACAAACGCTGTCAACGGTCGACTTTGCATTTCGAGTAGAAAGCCGAAATGCAGGAAGGCGAAACGGAAGGGGCACGTGAAATACTCGTATCTCGCTAACTCCTCCGCTAGCGTCGCATCTCCGACATTGCTTGCCTTAGGCCTCCAACGTAGCGCTTGTTTGTATTTTTTTTTCTTTTTCAACGTATAATGGTCGTCGGCACTTTGGTCTTCTTTTGTCGCTCTTATTTGTTCGTTCTTTTGATTGTCACTCGTGCAAGATTCAAAGTAACGATGAATTAACGTGTGTAGTAACATACAAGGTCGAAACACTAAATACAATCTTCGCATCCAGGCATAATGACTCGAGATCCCTCAAAGAGTCACGATCCGTGCGCTAGTGCAGGCAGACGAGTAAATGTTTGATATCCATGATAATAAGTTAAAGTGCTTTCAAACTGTAGCGATGACAATGACCAGGTGAGCGATTTCTGCAACTCTGTGCAACAAATCGGGAGCAATACGAGCCAGGCTTTCGTTGGCAAAGTCGCAGGATGGAAATATGTGAACGACGAAGGCAGGCTGCAACAGAAAAAACAAAAGTATTTTATTCATGTACATCCTCGATCGAAAAATGTTTTTCCAAAGCAATCAGATTGAAAGAAAAAAAAAAAAAAAAAAAACCATCTACGCACCTGCTGGGAGCCAGGTGCAGCAATGTTGACTATTCCCGCAGCTTGTTTCTGTTGCAAGTAGGTGATAAAGCCGGTTTGTAAATTTTTGCTCTGCTGCAGGACGTCCATGTGGTCACGGCCGCAGGGAAGCGCCAGAAGCATGCAGTGCTCGTTGTCGATCTGCGAACGAGGAAAAAAGTGATCAACCCATGCCTGTTTTTTTGTTTTATTTTACAAACCAAAGAGAGCATCGTCGTACCTGCATCTTCCTCGCGACACCATCGACCTGCGTCTGCTCGAGCCGCATCCTCTGGGCGATCCTGAGGGGCGGCGTCGAGCCGTCGCTGTTGCAGGGCAGACTGTCCCGGGCGACGTTCGGGTTGCCAAAGACGAAGTGCATCTGCACGGCTGCTTGGTCGTTCTTGAGCGCGAGCAGGCCCTGCCACATGACCGGGTAGCGCTGCAGTAGCATGATCAGGGAGTCCGCCGGTTGCGGCGAGGCGCGCGGGGGCGAGCTGCTGACCAGCTGTTGTTTACGGTGCCGGTCGGGCGAGAGTGTGCGCTCGACGACTGGGGCCTCGTTTGCTGCCAGCGGGTACGTGGTGCGCAGGTGGGCGGGCGGAGGTGGTGCGGGCGACTCGTAGGGCCCGTAGGCGCGCTGGACGTACTGGCTGGGGGGTGGTAGTCGGCCCGAGGTTCCATGGCCCAACATGTAGACCTGTGCGACCTGTGGACTGCCGGTCGTCCTCTCGTGGGGGGTCCTGCGGTCCCGGCACAGCTCCAACGGCGGGCTCTGCGTATCCTCGAGCTGCTGGGGCTCCAGCTTGGGTTCTAGTCCCAGGAGAGGCGATCTAGCGCCCGCCGCAGCAGCCACGGCTGCCACGTGGTAAGGTATTCGGGGCGCTGTCAGGGCTGCCTCCTGCTGGGCTCTCAGATACTGGTACTGCAGGACCTGCGGGTGGTGCAAGTAGTGGGCGGCGAGCTCGCCGGCCCGTGGAAGATTCGCGAAGTGGTTGACGACGTCACCCTGGGGATGGTTGAAAACAACGTTGGGGCTTGTAGGTTTTTGCGTATGTACTTTATTTTAGTCGAAAGAATGTGTATGTGGATATGTGTGTGTGTGTGTGTGTGTGTGTGTGTGTGTGTGTGTGTGCGCGCGCGCGCGCGTGTGTGTGTGTGTGTAGCAGCTAAGCGTAAGTTCAAACGAGTTTAAGCAAAGTAGTCTAATACCTGAGGGGTGTTAGCGTGATGATGAGCAGGCGGAGGTAATGGGGGACTTTGAGGCCGATGCGGGGGCAAAAGTCCGTACTGGGCCCCTGGTGATACGGCTGGACCGGCAGTTCCATGCTAACCAAAACCAAGTAGAGTTTATTTCGTGACGAAAAATCGATTAAAAAAAGAGAACAGTAAACAGTTGTCGACCGGAGTAAAATAAAAAATAAAAAAATATATATATATGACGGGGCAGCATTGTCAAGCACAAAGCATGCTATCGGTGAAATTAAATAAAAGCCCAAGCGCGCTGTTCTCACCAGTGAGACTTCGTAAGCTGTTAGAGGTACCACTCTGCTCTGAGGACTCGGGGTCGGCACCATTATGCAACCGGACATCGACACTTCCACCTTTGGTGTTTCTATAGCTCCGCTTACCTAAAGAGGAAAAAACAAACAATCGATTGTAAATTACAAATTTTTTATTTTTTATTTTTTAATCCAAACCTTAGATTTTTAAAAAACAGTAGTTGGTCTTACCAATGGTTTTGCAGGAGCCGTCCTCGTGCAAGTCACGCTAGTAACGACCGGCGGTGCGACAAGATGCGACTGCAGCGGCGGACTCGCAACCGTGCCAGCGATGATGGAAGGCACCACAGCCTGCAGCAGGTGCGCCTTCGGGTTGAGTGGCGTGTGAGGCTGGCCGTTTATTCCCTTCAGAGTCGGTGGCTGAGGTGTCGTCACGATTCTCTGGGTAGGGGTCAGCGGACTCGGAATCAGCTGCGGCTGCGCACCGATGTTGATGGCGAGCTGAGGCGGTGGCTGCTGTTGCTGCTGCTGCTGCTGCTTGGCTGCCTGGAGAAGATGTTGTTTCGGATTCGGAGGAGTGCCAGTGTTGCTGAGCACCGGTGACATGGGCTGTCCCTGGAGCGGTTGTGGCTTGTTGTTTCCGTTGACCGCGTTGACGACGGTCGGTTGCGGCTGGACTGGCTTGGCGACACCCAAGCTCGGTGAAGCCACACGCACCGGAGGTACGTGTATGTGTAGGCCCTGAACGACCTGGGTCGGTGGTTTTACCAAGTTCTGCGCCACCGGCTGGCTGGGTACGATTGCCGGTGGAGGAGGTGCCTTCGTCACAATGATGGGATGCGACACTTGGTTGACCATCTTGTTAGCGGCACTGAGAACGTGGGCCTTGAGACTGGTCGGTTTAGAAGTTGCCGCAGCACTGGTGGACAGGGCTGTAGTTTGGACTACGCTGCTTGATACTATAGTTACTGTAGTGGACGGTACGTTTGTTGTAGCTGTAGACACAACTGCAGCCGGCGCTGGCTGGGCAACAGCGGCGTTGGTGGTCGTCTGGGTGACCGGAGACTGGGGCTTGGGGGACATGATGTTGCTCTGGACCTGCGGCAACGGAGTGGTGGCGACGCTCTGTTCCGTCGTGACCGGTGGTTTGCACGGTGCAGCTGTAACGATTGCAGTTGGAGCCTCCACCTCTGCCTTGGTCGTTTCCACCTGGCTCATCTCGGCGACAAGCTTCTTCGGCTTGACGGGCTCCACCAGGACACAACTGACACTGCTGGCTTTGGTGCTGCTGGTGACGGTCAAATTCGTCTTGGCATCCACGCTCATCCTCACGGCGTTGTGGATGACCTGGCCGGAGGCCGTAGAGACCGGTATATACTGGCCCTCCTCGGACTCGCGCATCGGTATGAGCATGCCGGTAACCGGGTCTATTAGATTCGTGGGCTCGAGGGTCGCGGGCTTCTGTGCACCTTCCGCCGTAGTCGGTGGTGGTGTTGGCTTGCAGGTACTTTCCGTCTTGCTAGTAACGACGGGCTGCGCCAGACTCGGCGTCTCGCTCTCCTGCTTGAGCTTTTCGTCCTTGACCGTCTTTTCTTCCACAAGTTCGTCGGTGCTCTCGGAGCTGCGGTGCGGCGTTTTTCTCGACGCCCTCGGCGACTTGCGCGTTTCGGCGACTGCAGGGACAGCCAGTTGTTGCTGCGGCTGCTGTTGTGGCTGCTGCGGCAGCTGTTGTGGCTGCTGCGACTGTGGCGACTGTTGCTGTTGCGGCTGTTGGTTAACGGCGGCGGCGCGCGGATTGCTGTTGTTCTGCCTGGTGCTTCTGCGCGTGGTGACCGACGACTGCTGTCCGGCACCGGGGGCATTCTTGTTAGCCGCGCCACGCACAACATCCTCGATGACGTCGTCGATGGTCGACCGGCAGCCGTCCTTCTCGGCGAGCCTGCGCGACTTGCGGGTATTAAGAGCCGGCGAGACGAACTCCTCGGGGGGTACCTCTTTGACAGCCGCGACCGGGATGGCCGGCGGGGCGTTGGGGCCCGCCGCAACGTTCGGCCCCGGCGACTTGATCGTGAGGATGAGCCTGGGCCTGCCCGCGTTGTCCTCCTCGCTGTCGTCGTGGAATTCGTAGACGTCCGCGGGGAACTTGTGTCTCTCCGGGTGCTGTTTGCCACCACGGGCCGGCCGACCCACGGCTCCTCCGCGCTTGGGCGATGCGCCGACCGGGGCTGCTGGCGGTGTTGCTACCGGTGGCGGCGGCAGCGGTGGTGGTGTTGGTCCAGCGCTCACGGCGGCCGATGATGACGTCGACGATGTAGCAGCCGCAGCGGCGGCCGCAGCGTTTCTTCCCCCGCGCCTCGTGGTGACGCCTCCGCCGCGGGCGCCAACGGCCCTCTTGGCCTTCGATCTGCCACGCCGGCCCCTCGTCGACTCTCCCTCGCCCGTCTCCACGCCCTCGTCCAGCTCGTCGGCGTTGGCGAAGCTCTTCCTGTGCTCGTCGTCCGCCGACTCGGAGTCGAACCACGCGTCCCCCTCGCTCTTGCTCGCGTCGTGGGAGCGCGACTCGGCGCAGGCGTCCTCGTCGACGTCGTTGCTCTCGCCGTCGCAGAGCGCGTCCACCTTTTTTATCACGCTCTCGATGTTGACCTCCTTCGCCGACCAGTAGTCGCTGTCCTCCTTGCTGTCCATAGTCTCCTCTCGGGCCAGTTGTTCCTTCGGTGGCTCCTCGGCTACCTCCTCCTCCACGGCATCACCGCCTTCTACTTCTTCCTCCGCCGCCTCCTCCTCCTCCTCCTCCTCCTTCTCTTTCTTCGGAGTCTCGCGCTCCTGCTTGACCTCTTTCGAAGAAACTTCGATCTTGGGCGCTTCTTCCGACTCCGACTTAACCATCGTAGCTTCGCCCGGCTTTTCGTCCTCCGACTTTACGGACACGGGCTCGGATTTTTCCGGCTTCACTTCCGCCTCGAGCTTCACCGGCGGCAGCTCGGACGGTTTCTCCTCCACCTTGATCTTCTCCTCGACCTCTTGTGTGACGGCGACGTGCCGGACCTCGAGGCTCTGGGGCGATTTGAGGGCGGCGAACTGCTTGTGGGCGCTCATCAGCTCCTCCATCGCTCGCACCGACTTGTCCGACAGGAAGTCGTTGTGGTCCAGGGATCGTGACGACTTGCTTACCAAGCCCGAATTGACAAGTGGCGCTGCGGAGACGACTGGCAGGTGGGACGATTTGCCGAGCAGAACGGACTGCGCCATCAGAGGCGATTTTAACCCGGCGACCGAGGCCAGGGGGTCCATGGACAGCGCGCTCATAGGTGTCGCGTAGTGCGACGCCGTGGAAGCGATGAGGCTCTTGACGAATGGCTGAACGACGGCCGACATTGTCGTGGGCTGGACGAGCGAACGGACGAGCGACGGATGGGCGAGATGGGGCTGGCCGTGGGCGACGATGACGGGGCTCAGGGCGGGAGACTGCTGCGGCAGGGGCGGCGGCGGGGGCGGTATTGTGGCAAGGTGGCTCGTGAATATCTGCGCGCTGGGCAACAGGTTGGACGTCACGTCGGTGGTGGGCTTGCCGAAAACTGCGCTCGTACCGACGTCGACCTTGGCCGTCTCCGGGATGTACGTGGGTGGCTGGTTCGGCGAGGGCACCTTCGGCGAGGTCGATACCTTGCCGCTGGACTCGGCCGCGATGATGCTCGTCGAGAGCTTCGGCTGCTCGTCCATCCTGGGCACCAGCTCGCTCGCGCCGACTGGCATCAGGGTCTCGATGACCGACTTAGCGTCCACTTTGGGCTGCTGTTGTTGTAGCTGTTGAGTTGGCAGGTACTGCCTCGAAGGCGGCATGTTCAGGGTCAGAGGTGGCAGGCCGCCCCGGGGATAACCGGGAGCCATGGCCCTCATGCCCGGGGCGTGCTGGATGACCGGGTGTTGCTGCGGACTCATAACCGTCGAGTAGACGTGTTGTAATTGGAGCTCCGGCCGGTGAGCGGAGATGGGCACGCTCACAGGTATCCTGACGCTGGCGGTGGCAATCGAGGTCTTGGGGGCGCAGGCTGCCAGAGGACTTGTCTGGGCCGAGAGGCCGCGGTTCCACTGGCCGTTGGGCGAGTGGGGCTGCTGAGCGAGCCTCGGCGTCGGCTGTCCCACCGCGAGGGGACTCGGTCTCGACGTCGTCAGCGAGGCAGCCGCGCTCGACACGGCGATCGCGGTCGATATAGGGTTGTTGGACACTCTCGGTGTTATCTGCCGCGTCGGCAGCATCTGGCTCTGGGGAGACACGGGAAGCCTCTGGTAGAGTGGTTTGCTCGTCTCCGTGAGAAGCGGCATGCTCAGTGGCTCCGAGACCGGAGGTGGAGACGGTCTTTTAGCCTGGACTTCACAACTCGCGGGCTCCTTCGCGCTCGACGGCTGCTCCATGGGCTTTACCTGGGGTACCTTTGCCGGCTCCCGTTGAGTTGGCTGCTCGTCGAGGCTCCAGGGCCTCGACACCGCTGCGGGTGGACTCGTCAGCGGTGGGCGCTCCAGGTTCTCGACCGGCATCTTCGCCGTGGGCGTTGACTCTGCCGGCGGCGTCGTCGGCACCTCGGCGGCTGCCTTCGGGACGGGAGGGGCCGCGGGCGTCGGTGTCTTGGACGGTGACTTGTCGTAGCTCGGAGTGTCGGGCGTCT
The DNA here is from genome assembly GCA_030522625.1 of Copidosoma aretas. NCBI lineage: Eukaryota > Metazoa > Arthropoda > Insecta > Hymenoptera > Encyrtidae > Copidosoma > Copidosoma aretas. The sequence goes on from JAPYYV010001688.1 coordinate 18,647, forward strand.
TGGGGAGCTGTTGGCCAGCGGCGTCAAAGTTTTCGAAGCTGGCGTCCTCCTCGGTGTCGGTGTCGATCTGGAGGTCGTGCTCGCTCTGGGGCGTGTCGGGCTTTAGGTCGGCCTCCGTGCCCTCGGTCGCCGCCGACGCGTTCAGGCTCTCGACCGCCTGCTGCGTTTCCTCGACGTCCTCGGGCGGCGGCGTCTGCACCACTGGGACCAGAATGTTCTCGGGCTCGGGTTCGGTCGCTTCCTCGCCCTCATACGGGTAATCATCTTCGGGCTCGCCAAACGTCTCTTCGAGGAGGGCTGCCACCGCGTCGGCGGTCTCCTCCTGCGAGATGACGACCCGGGGCTTGTCCTCGGTCTGCACCGGTGCCGGGGACGACACCTCGGGTATCTCTGGCTCCTCACGGCTGTTGGTCGACTGGAGACTCGTGTCGCGCTCGTCGGGCTCGGAGATGCTCTTGACCGCGTTGTCGTGTATACTCTCGTCGACATCGAGACCGAAGCCCGGGATCAGCTTGTCTTTCTTCTTGTCGGACGACGACTGCGAGGCCTCAGGACTGACCCCGACCCCACCGGTCTCGAGCTCGGTAGCGGGCGTCGCAGCTGTGGCCTCCTTCGTTATCGGACTGGGCATCCTCTCCTTCGGCGACGCTGGATGGGTCGTGAGGGCCACAGCCACCGCCGTAGCTGCAATCGCCGCAGGCTGGACGATGGGACTGCTGGCCCTGGGTGGCGAGTTGTCCGAGCCGAGGCTCGGCAGACTGAGGCTCGACGACTTTTCGTGATGATGGTGGTGGTGATGGTGGTGATGGTGATGGTGCGAATCCTTGCGCGAGCGCTCGTCCTTGGACTTTTTGCGCTTCTTTTTCTTTTCCTTGAGCTTTTCGGGAGCACTGGCGATCGGTGTGGCGGGCTCGACGCTGTCGTTGTCGTCCGTGAAGCGAAAGACGTCGTGCTCGTTGGTCGACTCGGCTGAGGTGGCTACGGGCGCCGTGGTGGCGGACTTGGGCGAGCCCGACGACAGGCTGGCCAGAAGATTGGCCTCGATCTCTCGACCGGCCTCTATCGAGTCGGGACTGGCCTCGTCGTGCGTGTAGTGCCGGCGCTTCTTGTCGGACTTGAGAACGGGGCTGTTGGCGCCATCGCTGTCCGAGTTGAAGTCGACGTGGTGGTGCCTGTGGTGGCGGTGGAGGTGGGGCCTGTGATTCTCCACGGGCGAGTCTGACGAGTTGTTGACGTAGTTGGATGCGGCTTCGTCGACCTCGCGCTCGTCGGTCTCAGACAGGGGACCAAAGATATCCTCCATTCGCTGGTTATCTCGGGCCTCCTGTCGGTTCAGCCGCTTTCTTCGCGCCTTGACCTTGTTTTCGGCGTTCCTGTCGCGCTTCTTGTCCTTCTTGCTCTTCGACTTTTTCCTCTCGTCGCCATCGACGGGTGGGGTCGTGGCGTTGAGGTTCGACATCGAGATCGGCGACGCCTCGTCGTCCACGTGGTTCGAGTTGGCGCTCGAGCAGAGCTCCGTCTTGACGCTACTCTTGTAGTCAAAGCTGTCGGAGGAGACCACCTGCTGCTTGACAGCATCCACGCTCGAGCTCTTCTGCCGCTTTTGCTTTTTCTTGTGCGACTTTTTCCGCGAGTCTCGATCGTGATTGTTCACCACTACTTTGTTCAGATGGAAGGGCATCGATATTCTGTCGTCGTCGTCCGACGTTCTCGGCTCCTCTTTGATGTGGACGTTGTTGACGAGGATGTTTTTATTGATGTTGGAATCCTCGTGTATGTGGTGCTTCTCCTCCGTGTCCGCGAAGCCCTGGTCGACGTCGCTCTCCAGGAAAGGCTCGGTTTTTATCTTGACATCTAGTTTGTTGTTAAAGGATTCGTCCTCCTCGCTGGTGTCGGAGTGTATGCGAGACCTCGAGCCCTTGCGGGACAGCGACTTGGCCCTCGCGGAGTCGGACTCTGAGGTAGCTTCGTCCTCCGTCAGGGCTTTGCTACTCACGGAGTCCCCGTCCCACGAGGTGCTCTGCTTCTTCTCCTCGCGCCTCGCCCGGCTCTGCTTCAGTTGCGAGAATTTGTCTTTTAGCCTCACCTGCAGGAAATATTCGAGTTTCAATTTATGTTTTAAATTTAAGAATAGCAATAATATAACAATAGAAGCACTCACTTGACGCTTTTCCTCTTCCTTCTTCTGCATGGTCTTCGTCGACCGCGCTTTCACCTTGTCGTACATGCTGATGTAAGCGGGCTCGTCGTCGACAATGTCAAAAATGGAATGCTTCTTTGGTTCGTCACTGTCGGTGTCGGTAGCCGAGGGATGCCGTGGTCCCTGAATCTCGTGTCCCGATAGCACGGCATCGTCAAAGTCGCTGTGAGCATTCTGATTGTGATGCTGTTGTAGCTGCTGTTGTGGCTGCTGTGACTGCTGCTGCTGCTGCTGTTGTTGTTGTTGCTTCTGCTGCGTATGGAGATGGTGATGCGAGTGTAGTAGCAGCTGCTGCGTCTCTCTGCCGGGATGGTGCAGGGTAGCGGGCGAGTTCTCGCTGAGCGGGCTCGAATCGCTCCTCTTGAGCTCCAGCCTGGAGAGAAAGTCCTTTTCGGGCTCGTGCACGGACACGCGCGGGCTCCGCTCCCTCGACTCCTTGCTATCCACCGTCGACGTGGTCGTCGTCATCGTCATCGTCGACGTCGACGACCTCTCGGAGCGGCTCTTTTTGCTGCGCTGCTTGTCCTTGCTGCTGCTGTTGCTGCTACTACTGCTGCCCGTCGCCTCCCTGCCGTTATTCTCCTTACCGTCCCTACTCGACTCCCGGAGCGGGTCAGCAACGGCGTGAGTCTGCGACTCCTTGCCGTCCCTGCTGTCTCTACTGTCCTGGGTCGAGGTCGAGTCCTTGCTCTCCCGACTGTCCCTGCTGTCGCGACTCGATCTGTGGACTTCGCTCCGGTGCTTTCGGTCTTCCGATCGTCTGCTGCTGCCGTTGCTGCTCTGCTTGGACGACGACGATGACGACGAGGACTTGTCCTTGCTGTCCCTGCGGTGCTCCGAGATCTTGATTCGCTTCGACTCCCTGCCCTCGTCCTCGAGAGGACCGTCCTGGGAGGAGCACCTTCGCTTGTTCGATATGGAGCCCAAGGTAGGGGCCGAGTGGTGAGTATTGGCCGTCACCGCGTGGACGTGGTTCTCCGTCGGTCCACGCTTCCCGCTCTCCTCGCGCTCCCTCCTCTCTTTATTACTGTCCTTGTCCTTATCCTCGCGCTCCCGCCTCCTCTCGCGCTCGGCCTTGTCCTTCTCCCGCCTCTCGACCTCCTCGCGCTCGCGCCTCCTGTCGCGCTCGTGCTTCTCCCGGTCGACGCGCTCCTTCTCCTCCCGGTCGCGCTTTTCCTTCTCCTGGCGCTCGCGCTCCTCCTTCTCCTTCCGCCTCTCCCGCTCGAGCCTCTCCTTCTCGTCCCTCTCGCGCTTCCTCTCGCGCTCGAGGCGCTCCTTCTCCTCGCGGCGCCTCTCCCGCTCCTCCTTCTCGCGCTTTTCCTTCTCCAATCTCTCCTTTTCCGCGCGCTCCCTCCTCTCCCGCTCGTCCTTCTCCTTGCGCTCCTTCTCGCGCCTCTCCTTTTCCCGCTCCTGCTCCTCGCGCTCCTTGCGCTCCCGCTCTTCCCTATCTCGCCTCTCTCTGTCCTCACGGTCCTTCTTTTCGTGCCTCGAGTCCAGCCTGCTTATATCGGACTGCTGCTGCTGCTGCTGCTGCTGCTCCGGGACCTCGGGACCCTGGCTGGGGCGCTCCTCGCGCTCCTCCTCCTTTCTCGGCCTCCGCGAAGACGACGACAACGACGACGACGACGACGACGAAGGAGACGAGGACGACGGGACAAACGCGGCGGGAGAGGGTGTCGCAGCGACGGGCGTCACCGGCTCCTTGGCCTTGTGGATGGGCCTCGGGTCGCGGGGGTCCCTCGAGGTGGACTCCTTCCGTGGTCGGGGCCTCTGGGCCACCTCGGTCGCAGCTGTGGCCGAGGCCTGGATCTGTGGGGAGGCCGCGCCGGCGAGCGGCGACGAGGCCGGGGGCAGCGAGGCCTGGCTGCGACTCGTCGAGGCGCCAAGGGCGTGGGCGCTGGCCAGGCTGTGCGGCAACGAGACCGGCGGCAGCTCCGGGCTGACCGTCTTTACGTTGGCCCCGGGGGTCACGGGTGCCGTGGGACTCGGGTGGACGGCGTGGCAGCCGGCCGTGGTTGCGGCACTCGCGCCGCGAGGCTCGAGAACGACGGCTGTGGCTGCTGCTGCTGCTGCCTTACTGCTCGGGTTGTTGTTAGTGCTGTTGGTGTTCAGCGGCCCCGGGGACGAGAGCGACGAGACCGATGACGCGGACGACGACGACGCTGACGCCGACGCTGCTGAACACGTTGTGGAGGAGGAGGCTGACGACGACGACGAGACGACGGCCGCCACAGGCGGGTGACTAGGAAAGGGGTACTGCAGGCAGACCTTGCTCGTGGTCGAGGTGGCCGACGAGGAGGGGGAGGAGGTGGACGAGGAGGTCGCCTGTCCGATCAGCGTGCTCACGCCCAGGACGCCCGTGAACTCTTTGGGCTCGTACTTCTCGTTGAGGTTCTCGAGGCGCTTCGAGTCCTCGTCAAAGACGCTGCGCTTGGCCAGGACGGACTTGACGATGTCCGAGGGCTGGACCTCGTGCAGGTCGAGGTCGAGGAGCTTGTGCCGGAAGCGAAAGCGCTCGCAGCTGCTGCTATTGTTGTTGTTGTTGTTGTTGTTGTTGTTGTTGTTGTTGTTGCTGCTGCTCGTGGTGCTCGTGGCGGCGCTGGCCGGGACGTTGCTGCTGCTGGTGCTGCTGCAGCTGGCGGCGCTGCTGCTCGAGACGTCGCGCTTGCCGGCCAGGGTGTCCCCGGCGACCTGAATCAGAATTGAATCGATTCGTGATCAAACATGGTACAAACGTAGAGCTTTTTGTAAAAAATATTTAGGGTTCGATTCGTGCACCTCGCTGATACCATCTGATCTCTAAATGAATGAAACGAGCTTTGGCCCGAATCTTACTCGTACGAGTACTGTATCATTCAACGTGGTTATTCCATTTTTCCCACGCGATCCGGAAGCGGAAGAAGAGAAGAAGAGAAAAAGCAGAGAAACCACCTACCTGCAGGACGCCGAGGGCCCTCGAGCCCGACCACTTCTCGTACTTCTCGTCCAACGAGCGTATGCGCTCCTCCAAACTGGGCGACTGGGGCGCCGTGTCGCTGTCCGAGCTCGCGGGACTGAGACTGGCCTGCCGCGGTGGCGGCGAGGCGGGCGCCTGCAGACTGGCGCTCGAGGAGGCGGGCTGCAGGCGCTCGACGCACGGCGGCGAGCCGATCTTGCCGAGGCCGGGGGCGCCGCAGCCCCGGGAGCTGGTGCCGCCGCCGCCGCCGCCGAGGCCGCCGACGCTGTTGTTCAACAGCTGAGTGGCGAACCGCGGCAGGGGCAGGGACAGGGGACCGTCCTGGCTGCGCTCGCGAAACCTGCGCGGCTCGCTGGGCATGATGTTCTCCGGGCGCTCGTCGACGAGCGGCGTGCCCGGGCGGGCGCCCTCGTGGTGCTCGTGGTGC
>JAPYYV010001689.1:0-23240 GCA_030522625.1 Copidosoma aretas
CGTCAAATTAAAAATAATATTAATGTTTATTTATTAATGTGACTGTAAGACCGATATAAATATGTGTCTTGTTTCAACATTTACAGTCGACAAAAGTATTATTGGTGTTTACATTGCATCTCATGTATAGTTTTCCTAATTTGCCATGATATTTACCCACATGACTTCAGTCTCCTATCTGTCAATTACTTGCTCTCGTTCTCTCTTTTAATACATTTGTTCACATTTAGTAACCTTTGAAGTTCTCACTTCTGAGGTGAGTCACCCGTAACGCTCCATTTTTTTTCTTTATTCGAAAATAGGGTAATATTTAAGTTAAGCTCCGTTTACTGGGCTAAGAAACCAGTCCTTCACCTTACAACTTTGCACAAGCTCTCTACACTATATGCAGGCACTTTATTATACAGTTATAGTGATATAAGGTATATAGTACTTGTGTAGAGGTGTCTTGTGTGATGCTGGACCTTTGCGTGTTTGTGACATATTTTATTAAAAATATGTTTATCATCCATTTTATATGATTGAATAAACATTAATTTATGCAAATGATTTTTTATTATTTTCTAAGCCTTCTTTACATTCATATACATACATATGTATATACATGTATATACTAGTGGGGCTACGCCCCCCTGCGCGCTACGCGCGCCAACCCCCTAACAGTAGATTACTGACAATCATTTACAAATGTTAAATGTAATTTAACTTATTTCAATAGTTATTACTAATAGTTATTTTAATTACATGTCAAAAAACGGTATTTATGGTACTAAAGTAGAAATACAAAGTTTTGTAGACATTTGTAAAGTTCATGTTGAAGTTGTTTTTCATATTTTAAAACATACTTTCGGTTATCCATTATATACTAAACATTACATATTGTTGTTAAGTGGTAACATGGATTCTGGTTACGATGTTATTGATTACAATAAACGTCTTAGTGTTAAAGAAAGAACAGTGACTAAATCAATTTTTGAACGTCAAAAATTGTATTGATAAAATAATAATGAAAAGGGAAATAAAAATAATAGAATAAACAAAACAAAAAAATTGAAAAATAGAGATATAAATGTTGGAAAAGTTAAAATCAAGAAGTGTATGGTTGATTTGAAAGTAAAGGTAGTACAAGAAGCAAATTGTTTGTTTAGATGTTTTTCAGTTTTTTTATGCGGTAATTATAATAATCACTATAAAATAAGGTTAGAAATTGTTAGAAACGTTGTTAGTAAATAAAATTAATATAAAAATTACATTTAGAGTCATAATTGTTATAAATAATTCGTGATGGTTAAAATTATTATGATAGCATGGTTAAAAATAATAATTCTGGTTATAAGATTGAGACAAGAAGTTTTGTTAAAATGTATATTATTCTTATAAAAGTTTTACATGAAAATTCAAGTCAAATTTTCGGCAATTTGTTAAGTGAAAAAAATTTAATATTATTTTTTTCTGATGTTCAAAATGTTTATTATTTTATACGGTAGACTACAATAAGCTTAAGAAGACAAAAAAAGTTAGAGAAAAAAAATTTCTTGTAGTCATACAATTTTAATGAGGGCAATTCAAAAAAAAATATTTTAAAGAAAGAATTTGCAGTTTAAAAAATAAGAAAAATTGGAAAAAACTGACGGAAAATGTATGAAATAAAAAAATATAGATTGTTTTGATAATAATGTGTTGAAAAAAAGACGCAAATAAGAAATAAATTCTATCAAAAGTACTTTATGCGAGCTGAACTACTTTAAAGTATGTGATAATAATTTTAGACAATTAATAAGATATTATAATAACATCTTTTCTTCTACATCTTTTAATTCGAATATATTACATAAGAAAAAAAAACTGTTTATAATTTAAAATTGCAAGGTCAAGTTTGTCACACTACTCTTAGTAGTTTAAATAGTATAAGTAATGAGCCTTCCAACAGTCAATTATATATTTATGACGATGTCCATGCCATTAAGAAAAGATTAGAAATTAGTCCGAATTTGGTTAAAGTACACCTAAAAATTTCAACAATTATTCTTGATAAAAATCCAATTTCAAAAAGTTGTAAATATCTATACAACATTACAAAATCTCGAACCTTACCAGAATATAAAATGTATTTTTTGAGTAAAAACGGCGAAAATAATAGTAGATATAATAAACCTATGAGAGCAGAGTGTGGTGCTGTAACAGTTTCTAAAAACGAAATATCGATGATTTTAATTTATGTGTTTATCCCAAAAATCTTCTTGAAAAGGTACCAACTCATACTTATTTAGACAAATTATCTAAATATGTAGATTCAATGATTTTTCCTATACTATTTCCTTCTGGTGATTTTGATTGGAGTACAAATTATTTGAAAAAAGAAAAAAACAATTTCAATGTTACAATACTATATATACAGGTTGTCTTACAGACCAAAAAATGTAAGATTCGATCCCTTATTAAAATTAGGGAGATTAACACAACAATTTTTTTTACATGCTTATATTATGATTAAAAGTAATCTAATGAACTTTTTAAGAAATAATCAAAAAAATTTTACTTATCTAATGTTATCAAGGTTTATTAGATCATATTATCAATAGTGCATCAAATATCACTCGAAATTTCGGAGAAACTATAAAATTGCAAACCTTTTTATTTTACCTTTAATGTATATAGGCGGACCACGAAACATGCAACAGCATTATCAAGATGCAATAGCGATTATAAGAAAATGTTGTGGACCAGATTTATTTATAACTGTTACATGCAATCTCAAATAAAAAGAAATGGAAAAAAGTATTAAAACACTTTCCTAAAAACACTTTACCAAACGACATAACAAATATAACAGTAAGATTGTTTAATACAAAATAACAATTTATTTTGGATGATACAACAAAAAAAAATTTATTCAATAAAATAAAATCATATGCTAACACTATTGACTTTAAAAAAAAAAGTTTATCACACGCTCATATATTGGTCGGGCTACATCCTGATAAGAAAATTATATCAGCTGATGATATTGATAACATTATATCTGCAAAGATTGCCTCAAATAATAAAAAGCTGAAAAAATTAGATGTTGAACACATGCTGCATGGTCCGCATACACTCAAATAATAACAATAGTATTGACAATATTGTTTTGGAAGAAATTTTTAATGATGGTAATCAAATATTTGATTTATAATTAATTATTATTCTTTATAATAAAATTTGTTTTAAATTTTTTTAAATTCAAATCAGGATTAAAAAGTGTAGTAGGCCTACTTATCTTGGTATCATTATATTGGTACAAAAAAGCTATAAAGTAACGTTTGTCGAACGATAACTTAGGTTACTCTAAGCTAGTATAATGCTTATGCTACCAAGACAAATGTGAAAGCCACTATAAAAAAAGCGATTCCAAATGATTACCACAAGGTTCAACTATTATTTTAAATTGTATGATAATTGCTTAAAGATTTATTAAAATAAAATTATTTAACTGCTTGACTACATACTTATGAATGATAAATTTTTATGTTTAAGATAAGAGATTCTAGTTTTAATGTACAAAATGTATAAGCTTTTAAGGATGACTGGTCAAAACCCGAAAATTTTTCAAGTTTTCGAGGGGGGGGTGATGTAAACCTGAAAAATTTATGAGTTCTGAAGGGAGGTGAGGGGGGGGGGGGGGGTTAGGAGGGGGGTAATCGGGGGTAAGGGGGGCAAACGAGGGGCACTCATAAATTAGAAAAATGATATTTAACGGAAAATCACAGAAAAAATGATCGAATGTTTTAGGAGGGGTAAGGGGAGTTGAGGAGGGGCTACAAACAAATGACTATCGTGCAAATCACGTAAAAATATAACGAATTCACCAGTAAATTAAGGGGGGGGGAAGGGGTGTAACGATATATATATATATTACTATATATATATAGAGTGATAAGGACGAAATCATTTCGGCCCCTTCTCACCCCCCTTAGCCCCACCAAAGCCCACCCCCGCCCCCAAAAAAATATATATATCTTACTATATATACAGTGATAAGGACGCAATTATTTCGACCCGCCTGACCCCCCCAGCCCCCCTCCTCAGCCCCACTCAATTCACAGGTAAATTCGTTATATTTTTACGTGATTTGCATGATCGTCATTTGTTTGTAGCCCCCTGACCACCTTACCCCCCTTCACCACCCCCTCAAGAACTTACAAATTTTTTAGGTTTCCACCAGCTTCCTTCAAAAATTTAGAAATTTATCAGGTTCTTACCAGCCTCCCTTCAAACACTTAGAAAATTTTCAGGTTTTCACCAGTCCCCACTTAAAAACTTTGAAAATTTTCAGCTTTTGACCAGTCCCCCTTAAAAGCTTATACATTTTTCATATTGAAACAAGAATCCCTTATCTTAAAAATAAAAATGTATCCTTCATTATTATGTAGTCAAGCAGTTGAATAATTTTATTTTGATAAATTATTATATAGCACTATTCATATTTAAATTTAAATTTTTTCCAAATATTTTCGAGCAAACGTTTGTTGTTATCCAATTGTAGAAAATATTGAATTTTCTGATTATTCAGTTTCCAATATTTAACAATATGATAGAAAAATTTTCATCAATTAATCAAATGTTCGTGTTTAAATAAAAAATTTTGAAAAATCTTTATTAATATGATGATTTTATTGTTCCTCTGATTATTATGCTTCTATTACTATTTTTGATAACTGCTAAAATTTGACGGAAATCTCCCCCTAATACAATTAATTTTTCTCCAAAAGGTTTGTCATTGTTACATAAATCTCTTAAAGTTTTGTCAACAATTTCTAATCCTTTCTTCGGTATGATTGACGCTTTGTCCCATATAATTATATCAAATTCTCTTAATTTCTTTCTAATCAAATCAAATTCAAACAATGAACTTTCAATATTATTTTAATCCAACAGTAATTTAAAAGTAATATGACTTGTCATACCTTTTAAAAGCAGAATTGACGCAATACCTGTCCACACTATAGATATAATTTTTTGTTTTTTTGAAATAAAATGATAAATTATAGTTTTGTACAAAAATGTTTTTTAGATCGTCTCGGACAATCAATGAAACAAATCTTATTACTTCCATTACATATACATCTAAAAACATAGTTTCTTGCTTCATTCAATGTAGGGTACAAATCATTAAACATTTTTTTACTGTATTCTATTTCTTTACAATCGTTTTCTACATCTAAAATAAAATTTTCTGGAATAGGTAGATTATAGTTTTTACAGGACTTATTTACTGATTCAAAAATACTGTTTATATGTAAAAAAGCTTGATTTATTTTATTTTCAACGAAATCTTCAGTAAATTTTAATTCATATTATCTCCATATATCACCTTGAATATTTTCTGGAAGTAAAAACAATGCAAAAAATTTTCTTAACTGACTCAGTAACATATTAACACTTGCTTCTTCAAAAATGTTTAGAATTTCTAAATCATGTTCAATAAGACCCATACTTATTGCCGTTTCTATAAAGCTGCTGTATAATTTTCCTTCGTATCTTTTAAAATCTTCAAGTGGAGTACAACGTTTTATTTTATTTAATATTAATTGTAGAAAAAATCCTTCTTCGTCTTGTAAAGAAATAACAATTAGTCTACCGATCGCATTATGTTTCCTAGAATGTCGTCGTTGCTCCCATTGTTTCTTTGCAATTCTGAAAATATAATATTCAGAAATGTTCACGTACTTTAAATTTTTAGCAAAATCATCTATTTCATATAAATGTAGGGGTTGAATGATTAGTTGATCTTGTAGGACGAGATAATGGACACCTAGTTGATGTTGGTGATGTTTATTAAGTTGACAACGTCTCGCCAACTTCTGTTGGCCTTATCAGGTCGAGCTATAATGTTTTTAATATATATTCACTATACATGCGTTCAATTTCAACAAATGGTAAGTATTTAATTAAAAGGCGTGTTTCATACCAATTATCAAACAGGGAAAAGTTTAAGCATTGATGACAAAAAATAGCGTAGACACATCATACCATGATGACATCTCAGTATACATATACGGTACGAAAATTATAAAATAATAGCTGCAGTTGCAAACTAGCAACATTGTCAATAAAGATAACAAAAATTTTATAACAATAACACATCTAACAGCAATAGCAATAGGGACTAGAAGAATATTGCACGGAGGTGTAACGTTGTTTTGTCAGGTACTGAACGAAACTAAGTATATATACATTCAGACAAATCCTAGGAGATCGCCTATGCTGCACTAAGTAGACAGTACGTAGTACGGTGAATAATACATATAGCTGTGAACAAGACTAGTATACATAGGCGGTAAAATTTAAATTCGTATAAAGTTTTTTGTATATTTACGCATTATAGATAAAACGCCATTATATGTATTGCTGAGGTTTTCAACATCCTCTTGCTTATTAATACTATTGTTGTTTAACTAAATGTGTACCATTCCAGAAATTAGTCTCTTATGTAAATTACTCTCTCTGTCTAGGACTTTTATATTCTCTTTACTGAATTAATGTCGCAATTCTTGTATATGCGCTGCAACAGCATACTAGTATCTGTATACTAGTCTCGTTTACAGCTTCATGTATTATTCACCGTGCTACGTACTGTCTAGTTAGTGCAGCATAGGCGATCTGCTGGGATTTGTCCGAATCTATCTATACTTAGTTCCATTCAGTACCTGACAAAACAACGTTACACCTCCGTGCAATATTCTTCTTGTGACTATTGCTATTGCTGTTAGATGCGTTATTGTTATAATATTTTTGTTATCTTTATTGACAATGTTGCTAATTCGCAACTGCAGCCATTATTTTATAATTTTTGTACTGTATATGTATACTGAGATGTCATCATGGTATGACGTGTCCACGCTATGTTTTGTTATAAATGCTTAAACTTTTCCCTGTTTGATAATTGGTATGAAACACTATGAAACACACCTTTTAATTAAATACTTACCATTTGTTTAAATTGAACGCATGTATAGTGAATATATATTAAAAACATTGTAGCTTGACCTGATGAGGCCAACAGAAGTTTGTGAAACGTTGTCAACTTAATAAACATCACCAACATCAACTAGGTGTCCATTATTTCGTCCTACAAGATCAACTAATTATCCAACCTTTACATTTATATTAAAAATTGGGACAAAAAAAGAAATATTATACTTGTATCATCTATTTCATTTAATTCAAACCATTCTTTTAGGTGTCTTTCATAATCATCTACAGACTCAGAAATTTCTTTTTCTCAAGTACTATTTTTTGTTTATTTTTAATATTAATTGGCACATTAACTACGCTATGGCTCCTACCGCAAACAGAATATTCTTGTAAGTACCATGCTGCTTCCATTGGACCTGAATAACGTGCATCAATATACTGTTTAATTTTATCGTAAACTTCATTTTTAGCGTTTGATTCTTTTTGTACTTTGCAAAATGCTCTATTGTTTCCTTTATGAATATAATTATATATATATTTTTTGCTTTGTATTGATGCACAGTACTCAACATTTATATGACAATTATATTTAATCGATAAAAATTTATTTTACGGTACAACCATTGAATTACCGACTAAAATTTTTTCATTACTATTCTTAATTCTATATATACTTTAATCCAAAATATTATTTCTTCTTCTATATTCTGGATAACCATTTTTTTTATAGATGTACTATCACTAAAGCTGTTTAGAAAATTCTTTTTACAAATTTTCTCATTTTCATTTAAACATCCCTTATTAGAATGAGGAAGATTAACACAACAATTATTATTACATGCTTACATTGTGATTGAAAGTAATCAGATAAACTTTTTGAGAAATAATCAAATACATTTACGTATCGAATGTTATTAATGTTTATTAGATCATAGTATCAATATTTCATCAAATATCACAAAAAATTTAAAAAAAACAAATATAATGGGAAACCTTTTTATTTTACCTTCAACGTATACAGGTGGACCACGATACATGCAACAGCATTATCAAGATGTAATAGCAGTTATGAGAAAATATGGTGGACCAGATCTAACTAAATATAGAATATCAAGTAGTTATCAGAGAGTCTACAATTTGTACTATAACTATATAGTTGTCTGTAAAGCGTGGCTGACCCAAAGTCAATGTCTTTATTTGCTTGTCATTTACGCATTCCTTGCTCTCCCACTCTATTAACATTGCTCTTTTTATTCTTGTTAATTTTAATTTTTAAAACTGTGGCGAATTTGACAGAATCGACAAGAAATTCAAAGACATGTTTCAACACAAAGAAAGGTTTTTGAGCAAAAAATAATAGCACCATCATGAAAAGCAGGTCGAAATCCATCAATTTTTATTATTTTATTGTGTTTTTTATATTTTGCCCAATCCGTACGAGGGAGTTAAACATAGTGTGCTCGAGCAAAAAATGCGCCTCACATGCGAGGTGGCCCAATCTCGCTGGACGCTCTTATATACGGAAGCTGGAGGCGGGCAAGGTAGGCATGGATTCTGGAATAAGAAAGAAAAGAAAAAGGGGAAAAAATAGATTTAGATTTACAAGTATCATGTTTGGTTTAAATGCAAACGTACCATGATATATATGACAAATGGAGGCGGGAAGGGTTATCCTAGAAATAGGCATAAGAAAATAGAAATAACTTTACTTTTTGCACATAAAAAAAATATACAAGAGCAGGTGGCCTCAATAATGACTTCTCGAAAAATCAACGGACTTAATCAATAAAAATAATAGAAAATAGGCAAAAAAGATAAAGTTATGCATGAAAAAGTGGAAGATTGGAACACGATAGGATTTATAAAAAGAACAACGAAGAAAAATAAACTTGACAAAATCAAAGATAATTTTATAAAGGAAAAGAAGACTTTTGTCTATCAGAAAATATGAAAAAAATATATAGTAATTGACATTTCTATCATCTGTTAAATGTAAAAAAAAGAAAGAAGCAGAGAAAAAAATAAAGCAAAATAGTAAGATATAGGTGAGTTTAGAAGTTTTTAAGTGATAATCTATAAAATCAGCAAAAAAAGAAAAAAATATACAAAGTTCACATTACTATGTAAAGAGGGAAAAAAAACATCAAATGAAATAATATCAGTCAGAAATATAAGATTAAAACATAATGGAGAGATATGCTGGAGAAAGCTATTCCATATGAAAATATAAGATATTTATGTAGGTTAATAAGGCACGACAATAAAGATTGAAAGTTCAGAAATATGTATCGCGTTATAAATTATGATAATATGTAAATGTAAAGAGAAAATATAACAAGTTGTAGTATGCATAATCAATTACAAAAGTTACTGAATTTAAAATGATGTTAGTACTTATATAAGAGGATACAAATTTTGAATAGTTATGAAACAAACAAAGTAAATGTAGAAGTTTATAAAAATCTATATATGACATAAATAAAAAATAAAATAAACAATTTACATTTATAAATATTAAGAAAAAATTTTAAAATTATGTATTATTATAAACTTATATCGATAATTAATTCTAAAATGACAAAAGATAACAAACAAAGGCTCATAACTACTTCTGTAATAATGATTGCGTAAATATTGTATTGATATACATATTAATCAAAAGTAACCTCAAATACCAATTAAAGTCATTATTAGGAATAAATTAATAACAATTATTTGATAAATCAGTAAACTAATTTCATGCATTGACTACATAAGTTTTAATTTTTAGCGAATTTTTATGAGATCACTTTGGTTATCTATGTTTGTACACATATATCTGTATTGAAAAATAAACTTATTCATTTATTTTTCAGACATGAGAATATAAATATTGAAATTTGGGGGTTGGTACGCGGAGCGCACAGGGGGGTGAAGCCCTACTATTGTATATATATATACATATATATCGTGGGTGTTATGCAAGGGACTAAGATTAAGTGTGTAAGTGTATGTGGCAAGTGCGAGCGCGACATTACAGATATGATCAGCGTAGGAAGTTATTTGGAAAAATCGAAAGATTCGATGAAAGCGGGCAGTCTCTTACTAGCCAGCCTGGCCGCACGTCGTACCATGGCTATACTCTGTACTTCTCCTATCTACATACTATATTCTTTATAATTGTTTATCTATCGAATGGAAAAATGTTAAAGAAGTATAACCCTATAATTGGGTGCCCAAGCACGAACTGACTCGTTTTTTTTTTTAACACAATGATTACCCTGGTGTGATATGTAAATATGCTTTATGTTATTAGTTTTACACAATTTACATTATAAATAGTTTTAGAATATAGCTTCTTCTGACTATGGAACATCCCTAATTTCATATTTTGATGATTTTGTTATTTTTAACCGTGTGTCATTACATTAACCATTACGTATACCAAAATATTGTTTATTATCAACACAACATCTCTAATTTGCAAATTAAATTCATCACGTGGTAAACCTTTACATGTATGTACTTTTTAGGATTTCGATTAGAAATAAATACAAATATTATCGTTACATCCGTCGACATTTACATGCGTTTTATGGTCCATACTGTAATATGACATTATTTATTCTCTTATTTAATACAGCGTTTTATCACAGGAAAAATGTGTTCTTGTTGCGAAAAGGGTGAATAATACTTTTCATTGAACAACTATGCACTGATTGAGATTTTTTAAACATATATTTTGTTTTACATTTTTTGGGGGGTATCCAATGTTTTGATTTTTTCTTCGCTAATATCAAGTAAAAATTTTTAAATGTTACTGCCTAATAAACACATATTGATAAATAATTTTGAAATTTTTGAAAATGACCAAAAATTTAGCATTTAATTGTTTTTGCAATGA
This sequence comes from Copidosoma aretas, assembly GCA_030522625.1. Classification (NCBI taxonomy): domain Eukaryota; kingdom Metazoa; phylum Arthropoda; class Insecta; order Hymenoptera; family Encyrtidae; genus Copidosoma; species Copidosoma aretas. The sequence goes on from JAPYYV010001689.1 coordinate 10,841, forward strand.
CAAAGATTCTATAAATATTCTATGTACTCGCAAGTCACTTCTCGCCATCGCTATCTCATTCCTTTTCACCCAGCAGCTGACAACCAAGGAAAAGGAAAAAGTTAAGTTTATGTGGATGAATTTCCGTTATCATATTGTCGTTTTTGCAATTTGTGATTATAGTATTAACGGCTTCTCCAACTTGTTCGTAACTGTGAAAAAAAAAAAAAAAAAAAAAAAAACAGTATTAAAAAAGATAGTTTGTCGCGTTTGCATTTGTTTTTCGGAAGCAAGTTCGTTGGGTGAAGAATGGTCGCGTACTCGTCATTCGAGCGGGAGGCATGTCAACTCATGCCAGCCGAACGCTTTTCCCAGAAATATCTTCTCTTATCGAGCGGGGGGGAGACACAATCACGTCGACGCTTGATTGCTGTTTATCACCAAGACTGTTTGGTTTTGATTCGCACCATCAATTTGGGATTCTGCTTGCATGTTGGCAACGCACAGGTCAGCCCTTATTTTGATGCTTTTCTTTGAAGTAAAATTAAAATTAAAAATGAATACTTAAGTGAAAACTATCAATTAAAAGCGGACCTCCCGAAAAAAGCACCTTTTGAACTTCAAAATATCTCAACGGATCCTGCTATTGCAACAAATCGTTTAAAAGATTTAAAGGAATTGCTTTAGCTTGTGACGAGTTACACGAAGAATTTGCGCTTCTCTTCTTTCCTGACGACGAGAATTTTGAGAAATTGGATAAAGTACAAAGACGATATTATTCCATAGTAGATAAGGTCAAATGTAAATACCCTATACATCCTTCCCCGAGTTCCAGGCTAAACATAATCTCGGTTGTAACTAGCAACAACACGCATCGTCTAAAACTCCCAGTCACGGAGCTTCCGAAATTCAATGGCAAAATAACGCAATGGCTGCCATTTAAAAGTATGTTTGTTTCCATGGTCGATTTCGCGGATATTTCTGATTCACAAAAATGTATACTTCTCTGTAGGTGCCTAACCGGCGACGCCCTCATGACAATTACATTGTACGGTGTCAACGAGGAAAATTATATATCTTCATGCTTTTAGAATGTTACGACCGAAAGCTAATTATGATGATTGAACATCTCGACGCGATTCTTGACACAAGTGTATTATCTGTGACGTCTCACAGTGGTCGAGAAAAATCAATTGATTACTACCGTCAACACATTGACATGCTGGCGACGCTCGATATACGTCTTGATGAGTATTTACTAGTACGAACTATTAAGTGAGCTCTCTCTAGTTGTATACGCATTTAATGGGAAAAATCTCTTAAACTAGATCAAATACCTACGCTAAAGGAAATTTATAAGTTTGCTTCCGAGGCTGCGTTTTGTCTTGTCACAATTAAGCAAAATTCTACACAGTATCCATCCAAAAATAATAATAAAAAAGGTTCTACTGGAAAAGTTCCATTTTCGACAAAAAAGGACATGTTTCACAAGGGCGCGCGCACTTAATTAACCTTTTTGTTTGGTAATTGTTAAAAATCCACTTTATAAGTGTCAGGTATTTGTTGAAGCTCACATAGATGAGCGGTGGAAAATCGTAGATGAAACGGGTGTGTGCAGGAATTTTTCGACTAGACATAGCAGAAGTTGAAATTTTACGAAATGCAAAAAGTGTTCTAAATTTCACAATGCCAAATTACATCGCGATTTCACTTACTCTGCGTAAAAATTATACCTAAGTGAACGAGTCGAAAGCTCCGAAGAGCGGATGACAACAGGTTTCCGCTGACGATCTCACATCGCGTACTCTACAATCCGAATTAATGTTCACTGCTCAGGTGCGAATGAGAGATTCTGATGGTAAATTTATCTACCGGTTATTTTATCACAGAGAGTTTTAATAGATGTTTAAAATTGTAAGCTAAACCTTGCATTCATGCGATCAGGGCGGTTAATAATATGAAAACTAATACTAATGCAGTGTTAGAAATAACTATATATTCCACACATACTAATTTAAAAAAAAACACTTGCCTGTCTAGTCATTCTAAAGATTTCCAATTTCGTACCTAACGAAGTATATCATTAAGAAGCAGTTAATATTCCGAAAACATAAAGTTAGCCGATCCATCATTTCATACACCTCAAAGAGTGGATATTATTGTTGGCTTGGGAGCCACACTATTATTATTCTTGACTGGGCAAATCGATTTCTCAGAAGATGAAATCGATCTTGTTTTTCAAAAAACAAAGTTAGGTTGGGTGGCAGCTGGAGGTGTGAAGCGCGGGAAGTTACCCTGACTACGACGGTCTCCTGTCATTTGACTCAATTAAAAAATGTGATAGGAAAATGTGATATCACAGGAATGACGATGAAATAAGACACGCAATACGATTCTGCTGTGAATGTAGTTTATTATAATAGATAAGAGATTACTGTACAATACAGGTACCACTGTGGAGATCAACCATTCTGCGAGCCGCCTGGAACGTAACTGACTCACGTAATTCGCCCGCAACTCACTGACCATAAACATACCTTAGGTATCGCCTTATTACAAATACACTCACTCACACTCTGGCCCAACACTTATACACCGCCTAAACGCCAAAACACCACAATTTCCCCCCCTCTCACAATTGAGCTAGTCTTGGAGAACGACGTAATTTCCTTGTGGTGACTGCACCCGCTACAATTTGATTTTTATGGCGCTTGTGCAACGCATCGTTAACATCCCGTACAATGAACGTCGAGGGTGAAAATTTCTTAACTACTTCTCCCTTGCATCTTCGCTCTGATCGCACTCCGTAATCATTAATGTACACCTTGTCACCCGCCCTTAGATATAACTGCCGATCACCGCCGCTACCAATGATTTGAGCCCTCTGTTTGTAATGTACGTGTGCAAATACATCAGGTTTCAACATATCAAGTCACGTCCGCATGTTACGTTTAAACATAAGTTTATAAGGACTCTTTCCTGTTGTGCAATGATCTATGCAGCGATAATCAAAAAGAAACTTACTGACAGCTGTTTCCAGTGTTTCTCCTCCTTTGCCTATCTTAACCACCTTATCTTTAAAGGTGCCGACAAAATTCTCGGCTGCACCGTTGATAGCAGGGTGATATGATGGGGAAAAACTATGATTTACACTATTATGCCTTAAGAAATCTAAAAATTCTCTGGATCGAAATTGCGGACCCCCGTCTGTAACTATATGGAGTGGTAACCCGTAACGTGCGAATAATATTTTAAATTCTTCTATTACTCTGTATGTTTTGGTGTTATTTTTAAAAATTAATCACTTCTGGCCATTTTGAGTGAGCATCTATTATTACTAAAAACATATTTCCCATTAAAGGGCCAAGAAAATCGCAATGTATGCGGCTCCATGCTCGGTCTGGCCAGGGCCAAGTAGTTAACAGCGTATTTTTTGGTTTTTTTCTTTCTATCATACAAACATTACAATTATTTACCATTAACACTATATCCGAATCGATACCTGGCCACCAAACATAGGAGCGAGCAAACATTCTGATTTTTACAATACCTAAATGAGTCGCATGCAATTCTCTCAAAATTAACGTGCTCATTTTATTTGGTATAACAGCTCGAAGCCCCCAAAACAAGCAATTTTTGTCGACTGAGAACTCAAGTTTTTTTTTATGCAATTGTTTGAGTTCTTCGGATAATGAATTAATGTTCGGCCATTCGCTCAACGTAAATTTCATTACTTGTTTGAAGGTTTCGTCTTTCATGCTTTCTTCGGCGAGCATTTTACTATCAAAAGTTTTGATTCCTTCCTCAAAAAAAAATGCATTAGAGAAATCAGATTCCAAGTCATGTAATTCGGCTGACTTCTCTTGAATAGGCAGCCATGATAACGCGTCGCAGTTTGCGTTTGCTTTCGAGCTTATGTGTTCGAATCTAAACCGGAACCCTGACAGGTAATATGCCCACCTCTGTAATCTGTTATCGGCTGTTTCCGGAATACCTTTCCGGGGCCCTAAAATTAATTTTAATGGTTGATTGTCAGTTCGCAATATAATTTATTTACCAAACATAAAATCTCTGAAACGCTTAAACCCAAAGACCATAGCCATTGCCTCTTTGTCTAAAATTGTGCGGTTTAGTTCTTTTTTTTTAATTGTGCGCGAAGCTTAAGCTATCGGTTTTTCCGAACCATCGCTGTACCTATGCGAAAGTATCGCAGACAGCCCGTGATGCGACGCATCGCATGCTAATACAACTTAATCCTTCGGGTCGTAGTGAGCTAACACTCGCGGTGAAATTAATTCATTCTTGACCCAGTTGAAAGAAATTTCACATTCATTAGTCCAATCGAATTTTTTTTCGGTTATTAAGTTGTACAGTGGTTTCAATTTTTCTGAACGATTTTCTAAAAACTTAGAAATTTACCAATCCGAGAAACGATTCTACCTCTTTAATATTTTTTGGCCGCGGCGCGTTAACCATCGCTTCGACCTAAGTCTTTGCTTTGTGCAGCCCATTACGATCTATAACAAACCCGAGTATTTCTAACTTTTCTTGCATGAATTTACATTTTTCTTTATTAACAATTAATTCACAGTCTTCTAGTCGCTCACAAACCTTTTCTAAATTTCTCATGTGTGCTTTGGAGGTGGGGCTAGTAATTTAAATATTATCTAAATACGCAACTGCCTCTTCTATACCCACTAGGCATTCATCCATTTTCCTCTGAATATCAGCTGGTGCTACAGAAATTCCCTCCGGCACATTTTTATAGCGAAATAACCCCTTGTGCGTTACTATTGTTGAAAATTTCCGGCAACTCTCGGCAACAGGAAACTGCATATAAGCATGCTTGAGATCTAACTCTGAAAACAGTTGCCCCCCCCCCCCCCCCCTGAAGCACACTGAAAATTTCGTCTATAGTGTGAAGTACATACTTATCCATTACAATGTGTGGGTTGATCGTTGTTTTGAAATCACCGCATATTCTAATGTTACCGTTGCTTTTGAATATCGGAACTATCGGCGTGGCCCAATCGCTGACCTCGACAGGTTCTAAATGTCCTAAAGATACCAATCTATTGATTTCATTTTCGATTAACGGTTTAATAGCAATTGCTACATGCCTGCATTTCAATGCCACTGGCTTCGCATCATCTTTAACTAGAGTTTTTGAAAAACTTTTATCGTAACATCCTATTTTGTCACTAAATAGCGTTCGATATTTTTTTGAGAGATAATCCAACATTTTATTTGCCTCGATTTTGTTTACCAATATATTACTTCTCGAAGAAATTCTTAATGGCCAGCATTGGAACGCTTCGAGCCATTATCGGCCTATCAATGCTGAACCAACCCGCGAAAAAATATAACATTCCAACACGCGTACTTTTCCTTGAAATTTCACGGTTAAATTTAACAGTTTACCTAACGGCTTCATTGAATTACCCTCATAACCTTCTAATATTCTACTTGTTTTGCTAACGTTCGCATCTTTAAACTTTTCGTTTAAAATTTTCTCGGAAATAACACTCGCATATGTACCCGTATCTATTTCCATATTCAAAATCACGCCATTCACACTCACACTTAAAAACATCGATTCACCGCCGCGATCTCCACTTACAAAATTTTCGATTAGTTTACCTTTGACTTCTGAATTTTTGATTGAGAAAAAATCCTTTTGGTGAAGATAGTTCATTGAGCTTGCTCCCAGCTCACTTTCTGCATCACTTTGATTATCTGAATCTTGCTCTTCCAATAACTTTACCTGTTTTCTCTCTTGTGCCTTTTTTGCGAAACAAGCGCTCTGAATGTGTCCCGTCTTGCGGCAATTGTTGCACACTGCATCTCGAAATTTGAAAACATTACGTAAATGCCCGCTTTTTCTGCAACTGGCACACTCTGGATGCTGTTTTTGTTGGAACGGGCTCGGACATTGATGACGGGTATGGCCTGCTCCTCCGCAGTGCCAACACTTGATTTGTAGTTGATGTTTACCAGACCGACTTGTTGACGTAACACTCCCGAACTCTCCCCGCTGGCTTGCTTTATTTTCAAATTTTGATTCTGATCTTATCGCAAATATTCCCTTCTGTTGATATTTGTCACCCGTGACCGTTGCTTTGTTTGCGTGTCGTAACGCTGTTTCTCTGGCTACGGCTTCTTTTAAAGCTGTTTCGTATGTTAATTTATCTTCTTTGAATAATACTACTTTTGTTTCATGATCACGAAGTCCGCAAACGAACTGATCGCGCAATGAATAGTTTGATTTTGGAAAATTACAATTCCGAGATAGTTTTTCAAGTCCAGCAGCGAGATCAGCTACACCTTCTTCAGACTCTTGCTGAGCCTTGTAAAAATTGCTGCATTCCATCATTTTAGATGGCTTGGGATCTAAATGATCAGACATCAACTGTTTCAACTGAGAGTATTTTTTATCACTAAACTTGTCTGGTGCACACAGGTCTCTCATAAGTTCAAATGCTTCATGGTCAATCGACGTCAACAAAGTTGCTGCCTTCTTTTTATCTTCTGTAGTATCACGTGAAAGAAACACAAATTCCAAACGCTCTATAAAAACGGCCCATTTGTCCTTTTCTAAGCAAAAGTTTATCTTCGTGCTATCCAACATCGTGCTTTCAGTGTCCGAATCTTGTAGAACGCCTTCGCTTTCTTCTCCCTCGCTTGTTGATTTTTCAGTAATTATCTCCTTTTCGGTAGTTTTATTTTCTTTGTCCTCTTTGTTATTTGACTCTTCTGTGTTTAACTCTTGCTTAGTTTCTTTCTCCTCTAAGTCGGACAACTCTTCTGTCGATTTTAACGTATATACTAGTAACGCACGAAGGTCATCGCGAAGCGCGTTAACATCACACTGCACACCGCGATTAAAAAGTTGTTCAATAATTTCAGTTTTACTCAACTTCCAGACCCAACCTGTATTTAATTTATCTTTTGCCAGCATGGGTGAACAAAATTCAATAGCACTTTACTCTACACTTGGTCTCTCACTTGTGTCCACAAAGAAAAATCCCATACTCGTCGCCAAGTGTGATATCACAGAAATGACGATGAAATAAGACACGCAATACGATTCTGCTGTGAATGTAGTTTATTATAATAGATAAAAGATTACTGTACAATACAGGTGCCACTGTGGAGATCAACCGTTCTGCGAGCCACCCGGAACGTAACTGACTCACGTAATTCGCCCGCAACTCACTGACCATACACATACCTTAGGTATCGCCTTATTACAAATACACTCACTCACACTCTGGCCTAACACTCATACACAGCCTAAATGCCAAAACACCACAGAAAACTTTGGCTAATTGTAGCAATTAATTGATATTATCAGAGTTGTCAGAAAACGGTAAATACGAAGCTCGTTACGCTTGGACCGTAATACGCGAGCATCCGGGCGTTACGTAGTCAAATTACCTTTTAAAGCTAACAACTTTGATTTGAGGGAATCGAGACCGCCGGCCTTTCGACGATTGGTCAGTCTATTAAAAAAATTTAATAGTGACTTAAAAATAAACACAAGTATTCTTATGTGATAAACAAATACATAAAGTTGGGTCATATGAGTTTATTGGATGATAAGTCGTCGGAAGTTAATAATGTCTATTATTGACCGCATGGGGCAATTATAAAATTAACCAGTGCAACGACAAAAACGCGCGTTGTTTTTGACGCATCAGCTAAGAGAACCACCGGTATTTCTTTAAATGATGTCTTATTAACAGCTCCAACGATACAACCCAAGCTTATCGATCATTTGTCGCGTTTTCGATCATATAAATATGCTACAACGGCGGGTACAGCACAAATGTACGGACAGGTATGGGTCCATCCAGATGATCGCCGATATCAACGCATATTTTGGTTACGTGAGGATGAAATCGGAACTTATCAATTAAATACTGTAACTTTCTACGTTTTGCCTGCCTCATACCTTACCATCAGAACATTAAATAAACAAGCAAGCAATGAAAAATCATCATTTCCTCTCGGAGCAGAACCTTTCACTAAAAACTTTTACGTTGATGATTTTCTGACGGAAGCGAACAGCCTTGACGAGCTTTTACTATTACGCGACGAAGTTATCGGAATTTTGAAAAAACGTATCTTTGAGATTCGGAAATTGGCTTCTAATTTAAGTGAGGCTTTAGAAAATTTAGTAGAGAAAAGTGGCGATTCAGAATTTTTAAGAGACAAAGATTCAGTACATAAGACGTTTGGGATGGCATGGAACTTCTCTCGAGATGCGTTCTTATTTAACGTAAAACCCATGCAGTTAGAGGGAAAAATCACGAAAAATTTTATTTGATCAGAAGTAGCAAGAATATTCGATCTTCTCGGGCTGTTAGGACCGGTCGTTTTAATAGCTAAAACAATGATAAAAAATGATGGCTGGACAAACTTGCGTGGAAATAATCAGTCCTAGTCTCTTCATAATACTTGGCGCAATTTTTCTGATCAGCTCGAATCGATTAATAATTTAAGAGATTCTTGATTTCTTCTTGTTGATGACTGTATCGATGTCAAAATTCATGGATTTTCGAACACGAGAAAAATTAGTTAAGGAGCGTGCATTTACGTGCGCTTCACTGATAGGCTGGAAAACACAAGGGTACATCTGTTTGACTCGAGAGGTTGAATCGCCTCGTTACAAGAACGATCTATTCAGCAACTTGAATTGTGCGGTGCTTTGACTCTTGTTCGACTATACAAGCATATTTGCTCTTTTTTTATCTTAAATCCTAGTAAAATTATTTAAATCTAATCGAGTCGCGGAGATCCAAGAATTTTTAAAGGGAGTATATTTGAGTCGTTTTCGTACAGAACACAATCCGGTACACGCGCTCTCTAGGGGGCAGCTACCGCGAGATTTTTTTAAAAAAACAAGAGTTGGTTTTAAGGACCTTTTTGGTAAAACTGCCGAAATCACACTGGCCATGCTCTATCAATATTTACCAAGACGAATTACCCGGTCTCAAAAAAATTCCATACTTAACAACTCAAGTACATTCGGATATTTTTTTAATCATCAAGAGTTCCATCGTATACACAATTATAGAATATTATAGCCTATTGTTTGCGGTTTTTTGATAAAATAAAAGCATATGGTAATAGCAGCCCTAGGAATTTTAGCCTATGGTATTCAATATCGTTAGAGCGAAAAGGTGCATAATCAAACTTGCTGAGAAAGTATATTTCAAAGATGAGCTTCATTTCCGAAGCGTTTTTCTATTTTTTTTTTCCAACAATTGTAGTATTTAAGCGCGCAGCTCGCTCATGAGCCTTTGGGCTCGTTTGCCGATTCCTCATCGTTATTAGTGTCGTGCGCATGAACATTTTTTTAGCGTGTAACTCGCTCAAAGCCGTTGACAACCCATTTGCTACTACTTGTCATTTTTTGTATAGTGCTCAAGAGTGCAGCTCTCTCATAGCCAATGTTTCGGCCATTTTACGCTGATACTTCTTTTCACAAAGTGCAGTGCTTTCACGTATATGCTCACATTGAAGCGTGGCTATCATATAGCTTATGTTACGGCTATAGCCGTCAGCTACATTCTTTCAAGCTTCTGGAGTGCAGCAGTTACTTATTAACTTTGTTTCAATTTGATGACACCCAGCTACTGCGCTTGTTAATCTGTAGGCCACCTTCTCGGACTACCGTTACGCTTGTTGTACTGCAGACGACCCTTTTGAGTACTGCTACACCTGCTGCTTTGCAGGCTGCCTTCGTCGACTGCTGTTGTGTCTGTTGTAGTGCAGGCTGCAACCATTTGCTTTTGCAGCATATCGCCTGATTACGTTGACAGTAGAAGTAAAATTGTACAGCCATTATGCTTAGTGTAAGAGTATTTGTGGTTCAATCACTTATTTTTAGATTAATTTACTATTATTTACACATATTACAAATACGTTACATGCATTATCCATCCAAGTTGAGTAATAAGGTCATTTGTTGTCTAGTCGTAGCTTGGAGTGTAGTTATCTCTCACTCGCACATTGATACAAATCTATAGCGTATTGTGGTCTTGCTTACCTTAAGTAACGCATATTGTCTTACCCACTCATATACTATCGCAAACACATTAAATGTTGTTGCTTTGTAACTAACTTCGTACCCAGCACAGTTCGATTTTTACTCATATGCATGTACAAATATGATATTTACGTAACAAGATTCATTCTACTTACAGTGCGTCTTCTTGCTATATATTCTGTGATACATATACTTAGGTACTGATGTTGTCTTATATTGAACTCAAACCGAGATGACTCTTACCCACATATACGTAGAAATTTATTTAGCCTTTCTGTATGGCATTTTATTTAAATAAAAGAAAATACTGCTCCTCTGTTTTTAATCTAAATCGTCCAAACCATGGATTTGTGTCGTATGCTGCAGCAGCGTGGCTCTGAGTCCCTGCTCGCATACAAGCTCAAAACCTCTCGTTAGACGTAGCTAAATATTGCTTGGTTTTTTTATTACACTATTCCTTGACCATAATCACTACACCTTATCCTTTCATTAGTATCTAAGTTCAATAAAAACTTTGACGAGATAAAATTTAAGCTACTTTAGAACATTACTGAAGAAGTCAAGCATGTTTGTTCAGATTTGTATTAAGTTGAAAGAATGTTGCTTTATTTGAGTAAATCTAGATTACTTGCATTAGACTGTAGTAAACTTAGATAGAATGTTGGAATTATATACTACCGATTTGAGATTACGTAGTAAAACTATTGCGAAATAATGAATTTACATAATAGATTTGTGTTTGATATCACACTTACTTAAATTTAAATGAAATTGATTACTGATGGTGAAATTTAGTAAATACACTTTATATTCTAGTAAGATTACAATTTGATTCGAATCCTCCAAAAAAATTAAAACAGATTTACCTTTAGAAATAAAATCAAGTCTGAAAATTTTGTCTGCATTGTTCAATTTAATATTACGCTTGTTTTGAGTTAGATGTGCATTAAACATTATCTAAAATTTGCTAAATGTCTTATCTAGTTAAAAGTTTAACATCTTTGTTCTAATAGTAACTTATTTTCTAAAAAAGCATTCAAGGTGAGTAAAATTATTTTGAGACAATAAAGCCATTGTAGTTACATTTAAATGTATTTTCTCACTATTTTGTCAACTAGATATAACTGAGATACGTTGGAAATTTTAGTAGATCTTGTACTTTGAATTTGTCTTTAATAATTAGCATATACTGTCAATCCAGTGGTATTAGTAACGATTAATCAAAATGTTATCTCCTTTAATTAGATTGTGGTGAATTGTAATCAATATATCTGTACATTAAATTTCATTTGATGTCTATATTTTCATATTCCACTACTAGTTAAGCTAAGTGTAGGGAGATATAATTGTTGAGTACGTGATTTATGATTATTATGAGTCGTGCTCTGTTAAGCTTATATTTAAATTTTCAAGAGTAATTATTTTCGAATGTTAAGTCGAAGAATCGTTGTCAAGAATTGTTGCATGCCCTACTGTCGAGACAAGTGTCGATGAATGTTTGAGATTGAACTTAATACTTATACTTCAAATATGCGCACGCATAGTTCAACCTACGATTCTTGTTCTCCTTATAAGTCGATAGTTATATGCAGCACTATACTTATCTACCAATCAAGTGTTCGGCGAGCAGTGGCTTGCTCTATCAGTATAGATCCCTCAACGACTTCCTCAGTTCGCCTCTGATCATGGTGCAAATATCATCTTCGTGCGAATGCACATTTACACAACCATCTGCTGCCTTAAGCAAATGCTCACGCAGGCAAGAAAATTGCCTTTTTCTCTTCAATCAATTGTAACGATTGTAAATCTCCACCATGATCAGTTCATCAAACTCATTTATGATTTACTTTGATCTGAAACCGGCAATTGTATTATGTTATAGAATAGTATACGTAGTAAAAATAGTTTTTGTTTTTACAATAAATAGTTTTTAACATAGTGCATGGCAAATAATTTCCTATAGTTTTAGTAGTAAAACCAGAGATTAGTAGAGAGATTGCTGACCGCAATGTTAACTGCCGGGACAACTTTTTGCCACTGGTTCGAGCGCCGCACCATGGCCAGCCGCCGAACCATACGCACAACTTACTCAACAAGATCATACGTCATAGGATAGGGGCGGGGACACATGTGCACCTGCGAGGAGAGGAGAGAAAATCTTGAAATGTGCGTATAGACCAGAGATTAGGTATATATATATTGCAGGGAGAGAAGGAAAAGTGTCCGTTTGAGCTGAGCCGAGCAAAAGCAAGCGGTGAATCTTTTTCCATAGAGCGCACTATACCTATACATATTGTCTACGTATATACCACGTGTAGCTGACACGCTGTAACCAAATGCATGAACCTGACAAGAACTATTTGATCA
>JAPYYV010001690.1:0-23236 GCA_030522625.1 Copidosoma aretas
AGAGAGAGATTTTGCAACTACCTGGTGCGGGAGCGGAGGATGCAATTGTGTACGCGGCTTCCCGGCGCGCGGCGTCGAATGCCGCCGTTTTATTCGCGCCCTTTCGACCGTGAAGCTTTTTTTTTTCCCCCCTATTTTTTCGGGTTCCACGGAATAGTAGTAGAGTACGCGCATCCTCTGTGTGTATAATGTATGCTGATGCATGCCGCGCACATAAATATTAGAACGAGCGCGAGCGAGAGAAGAGAGAGATTTTGCGAAGGGTATTTTACTGTCCGCGAAGATTTCAGGCGAGGAGCCGTGCGTTGCGCTCGAACGTTGAGTCATACCTATATACACCTCCGGTCATCGTCGGGCACAGTATTATATGGATGCTTACTCATACTTGCGCGTAAGTGTATAATAACGTATATCCTTTACATCATCCGTTCGACCACTTCGACCGTACGGCACGCGCTTCTGTTGTTGTATAATATTATTATTTGAGCATGCGACTGGCATAATTATGTACGCACGGCAAATGAACGTTGCTGGAGTTGTACCGTTGTTTCGTCCTTTCTGCTCCGAAAATCGCTGCTTCGCCCGTCGACGAGTTCGGAATTATTTTTTGCGTCGCGGACGCGTGGAAAAATTGGGCAAAAAATACATGTAACTATAGTTGGTTGGACGAATTACGCGCAGCAAAGAGACTTAGTATTATACATGATTACTGCTGCGCACATTAAATTTATTATACTTCGAGCTCGCGCGGCTCCGTTATTCAATGTCGCTCGCGGGCTCGCAGCTGCTGCAGGCCCGCGTTTGGAAATTTTGCGCTGCCGCAGCATGTGTGTTTCGTGGGAGAGTCTTTAGCGATAAATATGTACACATTATATAACACTACTGTGCGAGATTTTTCGGACGGGAAATTTACGGTCTACAGTAGAGTTTTGTAATTTACAAATTCACGTGTAACTCTGGACTAAACACTTTAGTTGATCAATCATTCTTTGACAAGCCGAAAATCGACTTTCACTCAGCGGCAACTGAAGCATTTGATTATTTTGAGATGAAACTTTTTTTTAATGGTACAAACTAAATTTATCTAGATACTTTTCTTGTATTGAGCCGAAAACATTACTTGTTTAGCCGTAAGATGGTAAAAACAGGACAAAATGTCATAAACGTAACGCGAAGCATTTAAAATTTTCACTTTTAGTGACTTGTGGCGCCTACGCGTTTAATTATTAATTATAAGCAAGTGTATTTTCCAACAATCTGAACCGTTTAGCACTCTTTCTAGTAGTTTAAGACAGTAGAAAAAAAATTTTGAAAGTGTAGAAGGCATTCCAATTCTGAAGCCTAGTTTTGACACTTTTGCGAGACAAATGATTTAGTAGGGCCAAGTGGTCCATTCCCAATTACCCAATTTTTTTTAAAAATTCCATTGAAATCAACGTGTTTTTTCCAAAAAGGACAAAAAAACCGGGCCTAAAAGTTTCCAGCTAGTTAGGACCGGACATGACGTAGACAAAATAATAAATAAATTCAAAACACTAAATTTTTAAAATCCTATTTACCCCACCAAAATATGCCATTTTTCGTGAAATGACTAATGGATATATAATATGTAGTGAAAACATTGAATTTACTATGAATATATTATTATTGTGTTACTTGTATTACATATTATACTATATAATTACATTGTATGCGTATAAGTTATTAAAAACTACTCTATTTAAGTTTTAAGTGTAAAATAAGTCTACTCACGAAACATTATCTCTTTATTTCTTACTCCGTTGTTGATCGCTCACTGGCCTCACTGCTCAGCAGGATAGATGTTCACTCGACGAATGGCTGAATCACAATACGTCTGGTAAGCAGCGTAGCTCATTGCGCAGTATGGAGTGCGCAGCTCAGCTAGGTCACTGACCAGTGACTCACTCAGCTCAGCTGACTAAGCTCACAGTGAGTGTGATCTAGTCATTCGTCGAGTGAACACGTATTGTACGGAGCAGTGAGCGATCAACAGCGGAGTACTTAAGACATAAGGAGATCATATTTCGTGAGTAGAATTATCTTACACTTTTAACTGAAATAGAGTAGTTTTTCATAACGTATACGTATATAATGTATTAAAATAATAGGCTATATAATAATAATGTCTTCATTTTGTTTATTTATTTATTTTATCATATAATGTACACATAAATAAATTAATAAACATTGACGAATAATTGACAGCTGGCTAACAAAATTTTACAGCTAGTTTGGACCTCACATAATATAGAAAAAATAAAAAAATTCCAAATACTAAATGTTTTAAGTCACATTTTATTGAATAAAGTTTTCGAGTTTTTGTTCAATCATCCACGTATTGATAATAGTTGTATGTAAGAAGTTGACACAACTCAGCAGTTCCAACTTCACTTGCTACATACTACAGTATTTTCAATAAACAATTAATTAAACAGCCATTTCGACGTAAAATACTGAGAAGTGACGCATCAGAGTTGATATCCCGAGAAATCAATCGAGTCAGGCTTTACTGTAATCAAATAGAAATTGTGTCAGGAAATATTATATCGGATCGAATTATCAATTTTTATCGAAACTATAATACATTTAATGCACTAAAATTCACACTATAATGCTGCTTTACAAAGTTAGGAGCATTTTCTCTCTCGTTTAAAAAAAAATGTCCGAAGCGTTTGTTCATATTAAAACTATTATTTACGTAGATTATTGACCAAACGTGTACATTGAATACAATGTTTATTATCATTTTTCTCACGATCACAGTAAATTCTGAATTATATTCTTTGAGCTTAGTTGTGCGGCTTTTTATGGTTTCATACAGAACCAGCAACAGCTATACATATAAGTATTACGAAAAATTTATTGAATTGCGTGAAAATAAACTGTTCATCGAAGTAAGAACTCTCGCTGAATTATCTACTATGTATTATACTGCAAGCGATCCTTTCTATATCAGCTAGTGTATCATACTTTCAGCCGAACCTCGATCGTATATTTTTTTTTTGTATCAATCGCGAAAGACGTAATATATATATATATACAAAAATTAAATTCACCACTCAATGACAAAACACACAACATCGAAATAACGAAAGAAACCGCGTTGCAAAATTACAGTGCAATCCAACAACAACAGCAGAGTGTATGAGTATAGCGGCATCAATTTTCTGTATTTGCACTGCTGCAGCTCCTATATACGTACATATCAATACACAGTGTGTGGCCGAGGAAACAAACTAATTTGCGATTATGTAAAAGAGATTTCCCACGCGATTCCCCGCGCGCCACCGAATCTCGATGAATATATTTATACGTATACGCCTTCCCTCTTTTTTTCCTTTCCTGAGATAAATCCACGGAAACGCGGAAGGAGCGAAGCGTACTTAAGTCGAGTATAAAGTACGCGCGTGTACTTTTACATGCATGCCTTTATCATCGTACGTGAAATGCCTTATAAATGCTAAGTGTGTGTTTATATTGTGCGCTACAACAGGGGATCTGGTGGATGCGTGTTTAATTGTCGACGATTAGATGCTTGTTATAATTAATGTGGTAAGACACATTCTCTCTCGGTTGGCGATACTCTTTTTTTTCTCTCTTTTTAATAACAGTATGCATCATACATGGGCACGAGCGACGACGTTATTGTATGCAATGCTGTTGTTATTTAATGAATACGTGATTAATGATTTGTGGACGAGTGCGGAAGGAGCTGCAGATAAATTTAATTTATTGCAATATTTTATAACGATGAGAAGTTTTTGATGACTTTTGTCGACAATGTTTTGAATGAATCGCATGGTATATGCGTGGAACAATTTGTAGTAAAATTTTGAAGAAAAATAACAAACCGTCCACTTACAGAGAAGTAGTACGTATGTACTGATTAATAAGTGCAGCGCGTGCACAGTAAAAGAAGAAATGTCAATAAATCTCGCGACTGGACTTTCTAATCTACTTTCAGTGTGGAATCTCGGTAGAAAAGAATGTTTTTTAGCGGTACAAGTATACGGTACGACTGAAAGTCAAACTCGCTCTTGCGATCGTCAAGGCGAACTTTCATTCCAGATCTTTATGAAAGACTTAGAGTCATTGATAGATCGATGCAATTATGTGTTTGTGCGCATTGAAATTTTTCATGGCGCGATTCGTACTCCAATCGTTGAAAATAAATTTTCGATTTCCAATGAAACAGATTTACGACGGAGCAGGCTGGTTTACGTCGTGTTGGAAGATAATGTGAGTAAATGGTGCGATGATGTTTTATCTCTGCTTTGCAGACTACATTTTGCTTCAATTCTTTAATGAATGTCAAATGTTTAAAACGTTAAAAAAAAGCCATTTAATTTTCATCATTTAAAACACTTTGGACATTTTTTAAATTATTATAAGTGTGTATGAACGTGAATATTTTAGTGTTGTTTATAAAAGTCGATAAAGTACGCTGTTGATGCCTAGGCATAAATAAACTGTACTAAGTATTTCACAATAAACAGATGATGTACCATCATTACAAAAAAATGCAAAATAAAAACGCTCCAAGACTTTCGCATCAGATAATACAACACACGTAACATATTTACCATAGCAGATTGACGAACATCAACAATATTACAGCACACACTCGATCGCCCCCAAAGAATAAAAACCACATCAGACTATTCTTTCTTCCCAACTATCCGTGAAACTCATGAATATGGAATCACTTGCCGCAACAACCGTCCTCCCACTGTTTTATTCATTGCTCAACCTGCAGATCCTGAAGTAAAAAAACAAAATTAGATCAGCCAGTACCTGTCAGTCCGTATTACAGTCATCTGCGCTGTCCCCCATATATCCTACAAATATCTTATCTGTGTCTAGAAAAAAAAAAAAAAAAGACTTGAGCTCGCTCCCACGCACCCACGCTCTTCCTTCCCAATTCGCTATACATTTCAAGTCCAGTACAACGCAACACACACACATCAAACTTGAAACATCTACCTATAATAGCATACTAAAAAATTAACGGGTTATTCTTCTGCACCTCCAAAATATAGCTTATCATACACGCAACGATGATGATGGAATGGGAAACGCCAGACCACGCTGGTTATAAAAAAGTTCCAGCAGGACATTTATCGTCTCTATTCCTTATCATATTCATCGTGAAAAAGCACCAGCAGGCAGCCTCTCGACGATTATAACCACGAGCATCAGCATCCATCCGTTTTATTAAAAGAACACTCATAATAAATCGGCTGCTGCTGGCAAAGAGCAACAACAACAATATCACAGCAGCAGACGCCCACCACACTGGAGAGCATCAGCCTGATGAGGCCTTTTAAAAAGCTTCATATAGTATACATCCAATACTCTCTTTCTTTCTCTCTCCACATAAAAAAATAAACGTGCGAACACTGCGAAGTATTAAAAAAGAAAGAAAGACACGTACTTACTAAACGAAACGCGAGTTACTTACATCCTACTAAGTAAGTAAGTATATCTCCTGCTGCTGTGCCGTGCGTTTTTTTCTCTACCTGATGCTTAGTGCTTATACTTATATTAAGTACTTATGGGGAAGGGGGTCACTCACCTCTTTTCTCTCTCTTACGTGTGTACACAACAATACAACATCAAGGATCATATATATAAGTATCCACATAATGTATATCCTACATGGCTTACCTACCTCTGAAAGGACGACTACTCCAGGAACAGCTGGTGCAGGGCAGTCCGTTCAATTCGTCGTCCCCTCCGGCTTTCGACCACTACGAATGACATACACCCAGGTACGTGTAACGTGCTCGTGTACCTCGTCCTCGTCGTTGTCGTCGCCGTGTTGTGTACGCGGATCGTCAAAGCGCCACTCCCTTGGTACAATATAACATTCACTACCACTGGAGAGGAGAGATGGTATTCTTTATTTCTCCTCGAGGCGATGGCAAACAAACGCACTGGTGTGTAAATGATGTGTGTTACACTGCCTCGGTATTCAGCAAGGGGCAGTTTTGTTTTCTCTCTGTCGTCGACGTCGCCGAGAAGAGAGTCAAGAGAGTTAGAGAATAGAATGTAGTGGAGGTGACGCGAAGGGGTACACGAACACGGCTTGACTGACACGACGACGACGACGTTTCGGAGTCGTAGCACTCGTAGCAGCGCTAGCGTTGTTGTTGTGTATGTACCTACACCAAGCTTGCTCAGCGGAGCAGAGACCAGAGAGCTGGCTGGATTGAAGTCATTGGAGGGAGTATAAAGCAAGTGTATGTATGTGAGCGAGGGGAAAGTAGATTCAAAGTTGTGATACCTGGTGTGACTGCGCCATGTAGCAACAAACATGTTTATGGTTAAACATCTAGGTTTGAGAAGAAATTTGCAGGATAAATTTGATCGAACCCATGCTATCGGTCTAATGGTAAATTTTTATCAAAGTCATACTTGAGAAAATGAGTTTGATAAAAGAGTTTTATAGCAGTCGTGTGACCGTAACTGATATTTTATACTCTACAGCTTCAGTTGGTTATTTAGTTTTTTAACAAATTAATTTAATTCCAATAATATATTATATAAAAAAATTTATTTTCATTATAATAACATAACTATGCATTCAACGAAGAAGTTCGGGCTTGTTCAACATAAGAGTCGTGTAAATACAATTAAATTAAATACAAAATACGATATTTCTTTTCACACTTTAACGCTAAACAGACTTAACAGACATACACCGGTGTATATAACTAAGAGACAATCATTGATTAGTACATTCAATGAACTTTTCATGCTACGCTTATCCAAATAAAAATAATTATAAAAACAATACATACATGTTGTATAAAATCTAAATAATATAAAGCTAAATAAATCTCACAATGTATTCATTACACTATACATTAATATTTTGATCTTAAATATTATGGAAGAGCTTGAAAGATTGCATTTCAAAATTTTATACTTTTTAATAAAATTTTAGATTATTCAATAGCAATAATATTTCTCCGTATCTAACATTGATTTCTAACACTAATTATTAACTATTTTAAATACAGATGTCAATAAATACATTTGCTCTATCATTTATATAATTTTTTCAAAATCAACACCTTCATCAACACTGCTTATTAAAATTCTTTGCTAATTTTCAAAGTTTGTAAATTTACCTGTATAAAATATTTAATTTGTAAAAAAATATGTTTGTACGTAACTGCTTGTTTTTTATAATAAATCTCCTTTATAGTAAAATTATTATGTAGATTAGTGTACATACTTCTTTATGAAATCAAATTTCTGTAAATAATACATATTCGTGAGCTGTAATAAAATTATCAAAAAAATCTGTTCTAAAATAGCTGCCAAGTTTCTCATTGCGTTTCCCACTTCTTGAAACTCATTAATAAATAATTATGTTCAAGGAAATCGCGAAAACAAATGCGATAATTTTTGTACGTGAAAATTGCCTATAATAGAATTCTGTCGATTTCAAAGAAACATTGATTACTTAGTTCATAAATTAATAATCATCGTGTATAATTATTGATTAACGTGCTACTATTACTACTATAAACCAAAATAACAAATTACACTGAAGCTTTGCTAATACATAAAGTCTTTTGGTGATCAGTTAATCATATTATTTGGAAACTAGAATGTTAACCGTATGTGAGGCCGTTTAAATTTTGTGATGGTACTATTTTGCGCTACATCCTGTGAAAATATAGTTAAGGTAATGATTATTATGGTAGTTTGAATATTTTGTATAATGCGACATATAAATCACTTGGATCGAGTATATTGAGTACTTACATTTGTACTGACAGTTTTGACATGTACAAGAAGCGATGCTAATTCAAGATCTTCACTATAGCTATTTTTCAAAGGAACGCTTCTGTAACCAGTTCTTAAACAACGAATCTGAAACATGCACATACAAATATTATCAACGCGATGTAGTTAAAAAAAAAATCTAACGAATGATCGATATCGTTAAATACGTACAGGATAAGTTGCTTGACCCATAAAATTACTGTCGCCAAACATATCTTCATCCTGCACGATAAAACGAAGCAGGGCCAAGTTCGGATTTGATACTAGGAACTCACAAGACTCGTTCCACATGGGATTAAACCCATTGTCATCTAAAAAGTTAATTGTCAATTATCCAGTGTATATGAATTTTAGTAGAAGAATTTTATGAGAACAAAAATGAACTTGATGCTTAACATTCAATACTCACTAATCGTCTTTGTCGTGAGCTTGATACCACTATCGTAATCAGCACCAACGACCTCGACTTGCACAGAAGGCGAGGCAGCGCCTCTGCCTGCCTTGTTCAAATGCCTCGCTCCAATTACGTGCAGCGTAACTTTAAGCGTATCAACTCCAACGAGCGAAGTTTTGTCAAACGGATTGTAATCCTCGTGAAACATGAAATCCGGCTTCAACAAGTACCCGCAATTTCCATTTTCTCGAAATTTTGCCTGATTCAGCTGCATAGGCTTGTCGCCGGTCTGGTAGTTTAGAGCGACCATTTGGCAGCCGACGTTCCACATCGGCATCGAATTGTAGTTGGACGAGTCGATGCGCTGACCTTTAGGATATACGCGACTGAATTGCATTTGATGGTAGCGCAAGAAGAACTTGGTCTCCTGCTGGCACATGAGCTTCTCGGCTTTGGTTTCCGGAAAACTGCTCATCTCGTTGTAAACGAAACCTTTGGCACGGAGCCGATCCACGTTGAAGGCTACCGATCGGAAGTAGACTATGAGATTCGACATCTCCTTGGCTATTCGCCAAGCTCGCTCCATTTCTTTGTGTTGGCTTTCCTACAATGTGATTGATGTAGAAAACGGTGGTCTTTGATCGGACAATATTATTTCAAATTATAAAAGTGTCGCTTCTATTCACCCTAACGCTGGCATTCTGTCCGGTCTCATCGATCTTCTGCATCCATTCAAGAGCTATCTCTTGGGACGGCGCTGCTACCTCGAAGATTGAGCACATACTTGGGTTCTGTATTCTCAAAGTCCATTCGAGACCCGGCCTGTCCGACATCACCAACTCAACGCAAGCACCAACAATGTCAACCGAGCCTTTTTGCAAATTCCCAAGCATCATCGAGTCGGAGGACGACTATAGATAAAAATAAAGTTGTATCTTTTGATGGTCACATTTTTACATCACATTTAAGGTCTTACATCGGTCTGAGTATCCTGCTCGACCTCCTCGACGTAGTTGGCAGGAAACCAGTGCTGCTTTTTTCCACCATAATCGCCCCGCCACCAACCGTCGCTCTGCTTATTTACATTTGTGATGATGGCGTGTTTAACCAGAGTCAGCTCATCGTCTCGTCGAGCCTTATAATCGTACAAGGCTTTGACCTTCGAGACAAATGTTGTTGGATCCATGTAGCCTGGTATGCCGTAAACCGAACCGTCATCTGGATCCTATGTAAGATACAAAATTTATGCGTGAATTCTCAATCTTGCTAGCACTCTTAATTTAAAATACATGCATAAAAAAGTGCAATTTACCATCGAGCCTTGCATCCTCACGACTTCTTGATTGACAGGGAAAGACAGCTTGATTTTTTTGTACAAAGGGTGTCGCTCGTAATAATTAACCAGCTCGACTAGGCTCTCGAATTGCACAGTGCCGATCGTATACAGTCGTCCCTCCAGCTTGATCCGGCAATGTTTTATGTTATTTTCCGCTCTATAAAAAATGTTACGTCGAAACAGTCGTCGAATCGTTTATCCCGCTTGAATAATTGAATGTTCTCACCTAAACGATAGCGCATAAGAGTTGTTCTCTTTTTCAATAGGTCGCACCAGAAACGCTCCATCCGTGGGTACACGCTTCAGCATTTCCTCGGCAAGCAATCTGGAGCAGTCTTTCTGCCACCATTCCTTCTCCTCGTGTTTATTTGGTTGTGGTACTGGCTCTTGTAGAGTTATTAGAAATTCCTGAAGTTACGTTCATAAAATTACTTGTGGTATTTTTCAGAATTTGTCAATCACTGAATCATAAATACATACTATTATAAAATATATTACATCGAGACCTAGCAGATGGAGAACATTTTTGGAGGAATACAAAAGCTTGTGTATGTGCATTGTATATTTTCGTTTGGAATGATGTAAGAAATCACGAATAAATTATTAAATACGACAAATATACGAAAAAGGAAAACAAAACTAGTTATAATTGGCACAAATATAGGAAAACAAAGAAATGCATCATAAAGATAATAATAAAAATAGTGAAATGAAAATAACATATAAACAGATAAAAAATATTAATCAATCAAACATTGTGTAAACACCACGGGGCACACTTAATTACCTTACACCTGGCGACTGTCGTAATGCATCAGAGTGCGTGTGTCTGTATACTTTGAAATAAAGTAATATGTATTTTTCTATTAAAAGTGTTCAATGTTGAAAATAAAAAGTTTATGTATTTAAAAGTTAATTCTTCTTTGTAACAAGTCGATTTTCAAGTATCACAGAATTCGTGTAAGCATGGAGCATCCAACTATACCACAACTTTTTTTAATATTCATGGAAAAATTGTAAAAAAATTCTTATTTTTCTCACTTGAGTCCTCAGAGGATGATGCCGATAGTGTGTAATAAGACTGTACAAACTGTCGAAACAGTGCACATCTACGAGATAATACTGCGTCTGACCCATCTCTTGTTTCAGTTTGATGCGACAATGATTGACCTTTCCTTTGCGCCAGAAGGATAGACAGTAGTCACCAACGAAAGTCACACACTGCCTGACCAGGAACGTACCGTCGCCCAAGTGCGAGTATGTATGTAGTAGTTCTTCGGCTTCTTCTCGGCCTCGCGCCAACTTACCATGGAACCACATTTCTCCAAAATGTAGCTCATCGTTCGGTACTCCCTGTGAAAAATGTTCGTATTCGTTAATAACATCATTGACAAAAATTAAAAATAGATTTATCGCTTAAAACTCACATCCCCAGGCATTCTAACAACAGTTGTTTCTTCCTCATCCTCTGGCTCGGTTTCTTGTGTCCTCGAGAAAGTATCGGTGTAAAACAATTTCTGCTCCGTGAGAACGAAAAAGTGTGGATTATATTCGTGATCGACCGGATCTTCGAGATATAGAATTCCATTTTTGATCGTGTTTCGAAGATCCATCTCCTGTCGGCTGCCTAAGTCATCAGTGTTACGTATGACGAATGAACCTTCATCCACACCGTCTGGCAACTTTTTATGCTTGAGGAGGATTTTGCGACGCAGCGCGTACGGGGACGGTAAGCAAGACTCGTTCTTGTCGATTGGTTGGACGAGAAGCATGTCGCCAAATATCTCTTGCATCGCTTGAGCCATTCGCCGCTGCTGTGGGAGAGTGCAGTTATCCTCGATCGACAGAATAACTGGGTACCTGAGAAATCGGTCGTTGATGAATTGCTTGGGTTTCGAAACGACAATAATAATAATGATGAAAAAAAATGTTAAACCCACTCGGACGTGACGAAAGCGTGTTCCTTGATTGTCTTAATTACGTCCATGAATTTAATTTTTGTTGTTAGAGTATGTCCGTGAAATATGAAAGGCATCCCATCTGGTCCATCCCAACAGTCCAATTCTATACATCTGCATCCAACTCTAAGCGCACGGACGTAAGCCTGACAACTACTTTCGCTACTTATCTGATCACCCATCAAATATCTAACGAAACAATGTGAATTGGTGAAAATTTTCCAGATAATTATAAGAATTAGTTGGTTAAACAAATATTACGTATTGTGCGACGAGGCGATCCAGTAATGAGACATAGGCCTCGTCATATCGTGAAAGACCTGATCAAATTTGCTGTCCCAAATTTCGTTGTGTTTAGAAAACAAAAAATCAATAAATTCCGAAAACGTGAAATACGGCTCTTGAATGTCTCTTTGAGGATCTTGTAAGTAGTCTCGGATAAATCGCGAAATTTCCTGCTCGTTATTACCTAAGGAATCTTGCTGCTCTGTGAAAAGAAAGTTTTGAAATTTTTGCAGTGTTACCATCATTGAGGGATTGGAGTATGTTAATAGTATCTTCCAGTCAGCGAGATTCTAAAAAATAAGACGTTAGGTAAATAAAACAATTTAAAAAAAACGATGTACTACTTTCCATTATTTTTTAACTCACGTTTGAATCGAACATAAGTTTATGATAAAGTGTTACAAAGTCGTCAAAGCCGATCTCTGTCCTGTTTTTTGTGTCAACTTCTTGAAATAGTTCTCTGAGCTTGTTTGTTGAAATTTTGCAATTAACTCTTGGTAAGAAGGCTTTGACATCCTTTAAACTGACCCTGTAAAAATAAATTCAAATAATAATTATTTGTTTGATAAATCCTATCTAGACAATAACAAGTGCGATTTTCTGTATAAATATACGAATAACTTACATTTCTTGGGAATTTTCCATTGCATAAAATTCCTTTCTCAGCCATCTCTCGACTTGTAAAGGATATGAAGCATTTATAGTGTCCTGCACTAAATGCCTCAGGCCTTTGATCCATAACTCACATTCTTTTTCACTTAAAGCTGAAAAAATAAAATTTTAGTGAACAATCACAACAATGTATAGCTTATGAAATAAAGTATAAAATTAATTGCATTACCTGAAATTGATAATGTTTTAAGTCTAAACTCTAGGCCATAAAAAACAACAAAGCACCTCAAATTCTCAATTTTTTTAGCTTCTTCAGGCCATTTTTCAAAGTCTTTTGAATTTTTTCCTGTCCTTATTTCTTTGACTTCTCTTATATCCACTGAAAAAATACAATTTTGTGAATTAGAATATTTTTACTTGTAGTAAAATCAAACAAATTGTAAAAAAAGTAAATATACCAGAGCCATCAAAGGGTCTTGTTGTTGGACTTCTTGCCCAGATAATTTGTCTGGTCTCCCTGCGAATCATCAGAGTCTTTTTTTCTGGTTTTTTTCTTGAAAAGAACTTTGTTACCACAGTCCCTCTTTCAAGCTGACTGATGATCTGCTCCATTTCGGGAATTATTCCATTCATCTTGCTGAATTTTTGTAAATACAATTGTTTCAATTCTGTAATGTAATTTATATCCATGAAAAACAATTTCCTTTCAAACAGACATTTTAAAATTATTTTAAAAATATCAATAGACAGGTAAATTAATCGTGCTTCTTACAAAACAAAAACAACAAGTGACGATTGAATATACTTCGATAAAAAGAAGAAAAAAAAAGAGAAACGGACACAAGCGCATTCCGAAAAAAAAAACAGATGAGCTCGAACGCTCAAAGCACTAAAGCAGAGGACTGTGTGAATGAATGAGAAATGAAAGGAGAAAAACGCATAGCTGTGTATATCCTAAGTGTATAACGCACGCATCACTCGATACCTATACCTCAACGCACCATATTATACATCAGTGCAAAGAGCTGCAGCTGCAACAGCTTCCGCTCTTCTTTTCTTATTTCCGATCTGTTATACACACTCCTCCGCCTCCTCCGCTTCCTTCTCTTCGCCGTCGACGTCACTTTGTATAACCTCCTCTCTCTTCCTCTTGCAGATTTTGTTTATTTTCACTCTCACAGCGTCGATCGCCCTCTTGCAAATCTATTTTCCATCCAAAATACAGCGCTCCTTGTATCATCAACTTTTAAAATTCTCTTTGCACTTTTATTACATTTACAATAACTACTATTATTGCACATGATTCGCAAAGCGCGGACTGCGGAGGCTGCGGAACAGAACTTCATCCGCAGTATATCCGCAGTGCGCGACAGCTCTTTTTTGTGCGATCTGCTCCAAAAAAAGAGTAAAAAAAAAAACAATACAACTTTGCGCGCGTGGGATGCAGCGGGAAATTCGAGTTTGCCCACGAATGGAAAAATATGGCATGTCAAACATCCGAAATTTAATTCAATAATCTTTTTGAAGAACAAGATAAGTTGACTTTTATTTTTTCCTCCGTGAAATATTTAAACATATGCGTTTATTACCGTACATTATATATAATACTATAATAATCATCATACGTCAGTCAGGTCAGAGGAGAGCGAGGTCAGGAGGGTTGGGTTGTTGTGAACGAGCTCGTGTGCAAGAGTTCGATGTTTTAGGTTTTAGGCGTTGTAGCGATGTTTTTCAAGCTTTTGGAGCAAATAACAATAGAAATTAAAAAGTGTGAAGAGAAACGAGAGATAATTAGTAATTTTGTACGATTTTTGCAATCGAATGACATAAGCAAATAAAGTATAGGTTCGAGATTCAAGAGGCGCACCGAGAGTACCGAGACTCCAGGTCAGGCTCTATTTTGAAAATTTGTTCATATGTTTTTAATAAATTTACCCAACTAATATATTACATTACATTTGACGTGAAATTTAAAAAGCTGAATCCTGGTAATAAGCACTGCCTGATATGGCAAGCAAAATAGAATTGCTCTGGAAGCAGGCGCTTAAGTGCTTCACAGGATGTCAGAGTCCTGGTTATGTGTTTTCATCTATGAATTTCGAGAGACTCAGAAGTTTAATGAACGAAATTACGGCGGAGGACGTGAATGTTGACGGAAATGTGTTAAATTTTGTGAAAGTTCAGCCAGCACCCATGTGTGCCATCGACGTGTTTGAGAATCAAGATATCACCATAGCAGTGTTTATCTTGAAGAGTGGCGTGACACTGCCTATACACAATCATCCCGAGATGCATGGTTTGCTGAAGGTAAATTTTTTTTTTTGCGGGTCTTAACTTTTTTTTTTTACGATTTTTATGTTTGTTTTATTTTTTATGTATCAGGTGATCAGTGGTGTTGTGAAAATAAACAGCTATACCTTTGAGGCAAATGGTGAAAAAGCTCTACAGCCGGACAAAACAATCACAGCAATCAAACATGCACCAGTTATGGTCAAGTCAACTGATCCTGCCTGTGTTTTGACACCTGCTTTGAGAAATCTTCATGAAATCACGTGTCTGGAAGGTCCAGCAGCTTTCGTGGATATCCTTAGTCCACCCTACGATCTATTAAACAAATATGGCAGGTCGAGGTCATGCACATACTTCAAAGTAGTTCACGATGATGAAACAACTAATAAGGTACAGTTGGAAGTTATAAATGTTCCCCTGGACTTTTATTCAAATGGTATAATGTATAATGGTAAGCCATTACGTGATCGTGAAGTTTTAAGAAAATGAAGGAATGACTTTTGTTTAGAAAAAGTTCAAGTATAAAGAGATCTGAATAAATTAGGTGATTTCAAAAATAATGAATTAAAAAAATTTATTAAAATTTTTTGAAATCTTAGTAAAAATATAAAAAATTGACTAAGAATGAATATTGTTGAAAGAAAAATTGGGGTCAATCTAAAATTATACCACACAACTATTTATAGCGAGAATCGAACAAACAATATACAATAGAGACACCAATATTAGAATGTATTTAAGAAAGGAAAACACACAGAAGAGATTATTGTTGATGATGAATTTAATTCATAAAATCTAAGCATACTAGATGAAAAAGTGATTAAACTGCTATTGTTACATATTGTCTAACGCATAGTCAAGAATGATTTTATACCTATTTTTTAATTTCTTGTTTGCAGTATTAAGTTATTTTATCATTTTAACGTCATTGAAATATTATACTTTACAAGTAGATCAATCCTTATGTATACTATTTATACTGTATTATAGTTTACAAAATTAACTAGGCCTGTGTATTATTGTTAAAAATGTTTTGCCATCAAGACTACTTCAACCCAGTACTATACGGTGCTTGGGTTAAAATAAAAACAATTTATTAACTCAAGTAAAAAAGAAATTAACGTTTTACTTACATCTCTATTTGAAATTTCAAGGGTATCCGCATCAGCGTTAATTTTTATCGTTTTGTTGATTTCATTCTTCACTGGAACAGCGCTTTCTGTGGTCAATGAGGATTCAAAATTTTCGACACTTATTGAGACTTTACCACTCGTGCTGATTGAATGTTCAGGGTAGATAAGTTTGAAACTTTTTAATAAAGAAATATATTTAAAACTTGCAATAGTTTTGTATTTATGGTACATGGATCTATGACAAATTTCGTATGTACGGTTTTGTAATTTATGTATAAACATGCATTTTTATTTTCATCTAATTAATAATAATATAATAAGAATATGTACAGTAGTTAATATTGTATCATTTATAAAACATTTTTTTAATAGTTTTGGCAACTAAGAAAAATATATTTATTTCATCTATACATGAAAAAATTGTAAATATTGTGCAATTAATGCTAATAATAAAATTGGCCTTTTCTTTTTATTTTTCGCAATTCCTCATTTATACATCAATGATAATCCTCTTTTTCAAAATAATATTGAACGGCAAACTACGAGTTTGTCCATAAAATAAATTACCTAAAAGATTAAAAACAAATTTAAACAATTTTGGATATTTTCGTAATCTAGAACATTTGATTTCAGAAGTCTTTAATGTGATGTTTTAACTGCGTAATTAGCTGATAAAGAGAACTCTTAAAATTTTAACCATACCTATCTAAAAAATTGTTTAAAAGCTTTAAAAGCAATAAACAAGGTCTAATTGAATTGGGTTGACCTCTTTGTAATTAGAAAAAAATATATATATATATATATATATATATTCTTGCACCCAAATTCAAGATTACTGTACTTGTGTAAAATTAGACTGAATAATTCTAGAAGTTTTTAACAGTCGCCTGTATAATTTTCATTCTCAACTATTTTATTGTATATAATGAACTTCTTTAATTAGTCTGGGTCTCAGAGCTCCTTTGCCTGCTATACATTGCTACATTGGCGTCTGTGTAATCCATTATGCGCCTTTGTCGCTGTCTTATGAATTGTTGTTGCTTGTGATAAATTTTGAAAGCTCCTTTGATAGTGATGAAAGCTACTCCACCCTACAACAAATAGAAATCTCGAATTAAATTCTTTAATTTTATAAATGATAGCATTTTATTGCGTTTTATACTTACCAATAATGTTCGCTGGAAGTTTGAGTGTACACTGTAAAAGAATATTCTTCCACAGATAGTTGCAATTGTAGGTAGTAGCAAAGCTCCACATAATACTCTTGTAGCTGAGACTGGATCTGTCATTGGAGGAATATCCTGAGATTGTGCCACTTCTTCTTCAGGACATATAGTCCTATAGAAAAGCCAAAGATCACCGGTTATTAACACTTAACATTACCTTTCTTTGATAAAAAAAAGCTGAACTCACTGTACTTTAATGAAGCGTTTCAAAAATGGAATTTTACAAGCATGTCGTCGGTAAAAGTTAAGTGCCTGGTCTTCCCAATCGAGCATTTTTCCCAACACAAGCATAATAGGGATCGTGGGTAAGCCAACGAGAAGAACTAGAGGATCCGCCTGCTCCATGAGCGATAAACCGTCTTTATGGCCAATCACCTGCATTACTGTTACGGCACCGTACGTTACTGCCGTCCAGTATACACAGCCTACAACGATACCCGCCGCTATTAACGGACAAACTCTCAAGACTAAACCGTCAATCGTGTCCAGTATTACCACTAGCATACCTGCAACATAACGGCAAGTTATAAACAAAAATTTAAATTTTTAGTGAAATGATTGTTAAAAAGATATATTTCTTTTTACCCATGTTGGGATATACTATAATATACTCTGTGTTGCACTGTGGGCAAGCAACGTGCGTATTGGCACGTCCCTTTTGTTTCTCATCGACCCAACGTTGAATGCAACGCTGATGAACCCATTTTGCCGTCCCACGACAGTGACAGGGTTTCACCCACGGAGCGGTAATATCATCCTCATCTGTTGCAAAACACACCCAACAGTACCTTTTGCTAGAAAAAAATGTATGTTAAAGAAAATTTTGTTTTACTTCATGAGATGAAAAATTTCTTTACAAAAACTCACTCTTCATCAGAACTCAGTTGTGGAATGCTTGCAGTTGTCTGATTAGGAGATGATGCTCCATCAGTTATGTCTGACGATAGATCCTGATCTGTCACATCTGATATGGTATTTCCTGTCAAGTCATCTGAGAATCACAGCAATCAACATCAATCAACATGCAAAATCAAATCACATAAAATAAACAACATACCAAAAGTAGAATCAAGCGTCACGTGATCGCCTTGCCTGCTCAAGCTTGAACTGAGCCTCCTGAAAGCCTCCTCGAGACTGGGCAAACGTCTTATGTTGGGATTCACATTCCCACCAGGATCGACTCCAACAAGCCTGCCCTGCTGGTCCAGGTAGTGAGAGGCATGTGGTGTACTGCTGTTTGACATATTGTCCTCTTCTATACCTTTCAATTATCAGATCATTGTTTGCTCTACAAAAATTTGTAAACCAATGATCATCAGATCCACAAACTGGCCTCACTCGATTCAAAATTTATGCTTGCGAAAGGAGGAAGTTTTGCAAATGCAGGTCAAAGCTGCAGAGGTTTAAATTACGTTTTCAACGTTTATCGCTCAATATGTTTCTTTTTCACTTATTATTCTTACTTACACGTATACGTAAATGAAAGTGTATTCTCGATATATATACACCACACTTGTCGAAGTGAAAAAAAGCGGAAAAATAAAAAAAAAAGCTCAATGATAAGGCAAGCAATCCTGGGTTGCACAAACATACCGATACTCATACCTTAAAGAGCGAACGCTTGTTTGGCATACTATATAAATGCACCTCCACGCAAACGAAGGTCTTCAAGAGCGGTTCATGCTCGTCGCCGTTTTTTTTTCCTCCGAATGCAAAAATCCGCGAGTGGAGGAGAGAGACTCGCTCTTCGACAGAATACAAATGCAAAAAAAAAAAGGAAAGCCAAAAGAGGAGCGCGCGACGTGACCCCGAAAAGTAAAAGCCAGTGCAGGAGAGCTGATACTTGAATTTATGCGACGAAGGAAAAAAAGAGGGTGAGGAATGCGAGGATACAAATTGTACGTGTTTACAATTACACGCCTACACGGATGGACCACTTACCTTGTGCGTATTAATGTGCGACGAGGATGATGATGATGATGATGACAATGATGCAGTATCGAGACTATTGAGAGGACAATAACAATAACTCATGCGCTCCCTCTCTATTTTTACTTCCTGGGTATATAAAAGACGATGATTCTTTGGGATAAAGTGCGTATTTGTCTTCGGCTGCTGGTGCTTTTTGTAATTTCTCAATCAATGATTACACAGGTAATTATAATATATTATATGCCTGATATATGTTAACCAAACTCTCTCGCGCTCACCATTACAACTGTGAAACTGTAAACTGTCTGCATCTGCAACGGACGTCGGATACAGATTACAGCGCCACCACTACTTAAGTCGTTAAAATTTTTTTGCATACTATACTTACTACCTATACCTATAGACATAATTCACAAGCTGAGCATAAGCTTTTAGGAGGCCTTTTTTTTAATCGTTTTGAAGTGGTTTTGGATGAGAAAGAGCTCTTTGAGCAAGATTTTACTGAAGCTCCGAATTCTTCATGAACATTTGCGGATGAAAATGAAATTTATGCATTTTTCCTACTTTAAGTTATTAATCAGATTCAGCCCGTTAATGATCAATATTTAAATTTGCTCAGCAGCTTAGTTTTCCAACACAATTAAAATATATAATCAAACATAAATATTTTATTTGAAAATCTGCCGGTAATTATTATACAATTCTCGTAACTTGATACTAACAAAAATATTACACGATCGTAAAAACAGTAAAAACAATTAACAGCGTCATAATTAGTTCAGTTTCTGTTTTTTAATCATCTTGAGTTCATGCTGCTGCATCGCAGCCTCGCCAAAGATTTCCTTGACCTTGCGTTTGCGCTCTTCGTCAGCGGTTATCTGCTCCTTCAGCCTCACCTTTGCCAGGAAGGCACTGTCACGTCGAATTTCTCGCATCGCGCTCTTCCTCTCGTTCTTTAGTTTTGCCAATAGTTTCCGACGCTCCAGCTGTTGTTCCGTCAGGTTTGCCCGTTTCTTACCGTCGTACCTATGACAAAAATGATATTTTATTGAGATGCCATGTATAAGTATGGATTTAATTTGTTGTTAAAAAATATACTCACACTTTCTCTATTTTTGGCTCTATCATCCTCAATGCTTTAGGCCTCTTTTTGTCGAATTGAAGATACTCCAACTTCTTTTTTTTCAACTTTTCAATTTCATTGACCAAGAATGTTACCCTTTTCCTAACTTTTTTTGGGTAACATTTCACAGAACTGCAAGTCAGTAAAGCTAAAATGGGCTCAAAAATTGTGTTAACAGCATCAAGTTCGCTGCACTGAACAACAAACTCACACAACAAATTAATAGCTGTCACAAACGTTCTAATTCTAAAATCATCGTCCATTCCTTCCTCCACAAGATCTTTTACGTTCATTTTTGTATTTTCTAGGTCAAATTTTGTTTTTTTATGATTCTCATCAAGGACCAATAAATTGCTAGCATCTCCAATTTGTTTGAATGGTGGAACGACTTTGAGAAGTTTTGAGAAAGGTTTTGGTAACGAAATATAGAGTACACCACGAAGAAAAGTAATTGCTTCAGGAGACCATCTTCCATTTAGTACAGTGTACTGAAAAATAATAATATTATTTTTTCAAAACATGATCATTACATTATTTGTCAACTTTTAATGTTTAACAGGTTCTTGGCCCTTTTTTATCCATAGAATTAATCGAGTAAACTTACCTCTAAGATTAGTGTACATAAAAATAAGCCTTTGGAAATATCCCTTTTCTTTCTAACTTTACATCTCAGTAAAATTTGTGACATAAAAACTAAACACGGTGTGACGATAGGATGTCTGAAATCCGAGGTTGGATATAAAATCGATACCAACTTAAATAGTATAAGCTGAAATAAAAATAACATTAATTTTAAATCAATGTTTTTTCACAGTATGTTGAATATTTTCTTACCGTATCTAATCCAGGGTAGCACTTAATTCTTTTTTGAAACTCTTCATGTTTCAACTTCAGAATGTCTCGCAGGTGAGTTTTAGTTTCTTCCACATTTGCATCTCTCAAATCATACAGCTGTGGGCATAATCTATCAAAAATTTGAAAACATGCTAGACATTTTGGTGAACTTTTTGTAGTTGCATAGTTATCCAAGTACTTTAGTAAAAACTTGAATAAGTTTAACATTTTCTCTTTGTTTTCACTAGATAATTTAAAATGATTGCATTTGATTATTCTTTCAACTATGATAGATTGCTGCGTTGAATCTCTATTTTTCAATAAGTTGAGTAATCCTTCATATGTTTCTGGGGCTTTAAAAGTGTAAGGCAACTCTTTGCGTGCCTTTTCCATTGTGACTTCCCTTTCTTTTATATCTGTGCTGGATTCAGTATACTCTATTATTGAACGATTTGTTGCTCTAGCTTCCTCGCGTGGAATGATATGATCAAATACTTGATTTTCATTCTTCATAATTTCAGCATCTTCAATAGTCGTTTCAGCTACCTTCTCATTTGACACATTAACTTCTTTCTTTTTAAAATCCTCTCTTTTTTTCACTTGGCTTTCTTCACATGTTACTTCATCTTTTTCTTCATCTGATTCTGATTCAGACACTTTTAAGTCAGATAAATCATCCTTTGACTCCTCTCCAGATTCCTCATCATCAGAACATTCCCCATCATCCTTACCTTCACTTTCCTCTTCATCTTCTTTTTCTTCATCACCATCATTTTCCTCTTCATCATCATCACTTTGCTCTTTGGAACCTTCTTCATTTCCACCCTCTTTATTTTCATTTTCTTCGTTATCCTCGTCAAGTTTTCCATTCTGTAAGATTCCTTGGACGCCCTCTTCCTCCTCATTGTCCGATGTCTCCTCAATGGTCTCAATTTCAAAATCGTCCAAATCATCAGCTGACCGATGCTTTTTCTGAAGGTCATCCTCATCTGAAAATCCTTTCATCCTCGTTGTTCTCTCAGCATTGAGCTTTTCTAGCTGAGTATCTTCTTCCTTGGCAATTTGTTCCTCTGACTTCAGCTTATCGGTAGGATTCCCTCTGGCTTCAAACTTCATTTCCCTCAGAGCCCTGTCATAATCATCAATTTTTTCTTCTACAACATCATTTTTAGATGTTTTAAAAGATGCAAGTAACGGCATCAAATCTTTCCATTCAGAGTCCAACTTTTCTGTCAACTGCAAAGTCTTTTCCTTGGTCATCTGTCTCTCTGCCTTACGCATCTTGGACTCAGCAATCAGCTGACTGATTACATCAGTCCTTGACATTTCGGATTTCGGCTTGGATAACATTCCCCCACCAAAATGTGCTTCTTCTACAAACTTTTTGCCCAAATTGCCCGACTTGTCTTCGTCACTTTCCTCATCACTCCTAGGGTCGTCATACTTCTCAATATCAATCAAAGCCTGGCCTCTGTGAGTCAGCATCTCCTCGTCGTTCAAGTTGTAGATATTCTTCTTTTGTGCCTTTATTCTTTCATGAGCGAACCGAGCCATAGCTTTGTCTTCTTCTGTCATGCCAGCATTTTTTTCTCCGATTCTCCTGTCAAGGAATAAGTTATCCTTGTCCCTAACCTTGTACTCTACAAGGAGAGTGTTTTTGCGTCTCTCGATACCTTTGGCTCTGGAGATGCCAGGCAGGCCTTTTTCATTTTTTAACTTTCGGCCCAAGATTTGCTTTTTATCCTTAGAGGCATGCACCTCAAAAGGCGAGATTGTTTTTTTCACTATTTGGCGTTCTTTCCGCTTCTGGGCATAAGTGTCCGCCAAGTTCTTCTTTGTCTTTTTATTCTTAACTTTTGCCATCGCTACTTCAGAAACTGTAAAAATAAATCAAGTTATTATTTTAATTTATAAATCGTATAATGTGGATCTTAACCTAAAATTCAAAAAATGTCAGATCAACAGGTTTTAGGACCATTATCATACACAGTAAAAAATTTTTTTGTAAAGTTACAACATTTATTATTGGACAGAAATGTGACCCGTAATAAATGTAGTTAATTAACGAAAAAATTGTAAGGTTACGAGGAGTTACTGTAAAATTACAATAAAGATTGTAATCCTACAGTACGAGTAGCAGAAACAGATACATGCTGTCTGTACTTGCCAGGAACAGAGAATATATATATGTATCTATATAGAACATATCTCCTCTTATATAGAAGGTCGGGAGAGGCCTTTTTATGATTTCACTTTTAACGTTAGTACTGTATCCATAAGGCAGGCAGCGCGA